>JASANE010014869.1:0-10038 GCA_030248225.1 Trileptium ribeirensis
AGCCCAGTATATAAAAACGCAAAATAAATAGGTGGATTAAAAATATTGAGACATAGAAACACAACAAGACAACACTAATTAATGCATAACTAGGTTTTTCAGAGAAGCAAGGTACCATGGGAACAGCCTAGCGCCAACAGGCGGGGTCCGGTGTTCCAAGAGACGCAATCACTTTGACAAATCCTAGAGCCATCACAAAACATAGTATGATAAAACTACATTCATCGAATGTCTCCAAAATAATATAATAATTATCTTGGGCTTATCGAGATTATGCAGGTTTCACAGAAAAATGCGTGCAAAAATCAAGCAGTTTTGTCTCTTACGGCCGTCCTCTCTAAATAATATGGCATTAAGAAGCAAAGCCAATAACTACAGCAATATTTTCGAACGACCCTACCGCATATACCGGCATTGTCAGACTTATACCAACTACCGCACGTGTCCTAATGTTGCTGTAAAACAACAATGTCTTTTATCATGCAACACAGTAAACAGCTATAAACCGGTACCATAATCGTAGTCACCGAAACCGAAAATATCAATAATTTCAAACAACACTCTCGTAGGTCCAAACTTTGTATAAATGAATGGAAATAATATAAAGTTGGAAATTATTTCTTGAACTTCTAAAAAGGAAACACACGGAAAAGCCATAACAAAAGCGAAGTTGACCCCAAAGTTTCTATTTTACACGCACATGTCCACAATCATACATGTAAAAGCGGTACCGTTCATTGAAAATTTCGTCTATATACGCACCAACGATATACGTAATTATCAATATATTTAGCTCGAAATAAAATAAATATAATAATAATCTTACTTTACAACACACTCAGGATCTAAAACCGTATCACCGGATTAAAATTATAATGAACTGATTGGCCCAGCCAACAGAGTTGTACACATTGTAGATACAAAATATTACATTGCCCTTTTCCATAAGGCTACTCTTAACATATAAAATCCATTTATCTTTGTCCGATGTTAGCTCGCCGTTCGTTGGAAAATTTGTCTGTTCGATATTATGTTTCTGAATTGACATGATTCGTTTCATAACAGGGCTAAATTAGTGATAAATCTCCATTTTTGTCCTTCCAAACTTTTGAAAATTTGACGTGAACATGGGCCCTAACATAGTATGAGTGCCCTCCTCCGAGCTGTGATGTGAGTAGCCCAGACTCAAACGGTTGTCAGTACCCCCTTTAAAAACGGATGGTATAACTGGACCCACCTTACAATAGTGTGAGTAACTTCTAGTGCTGTACGACCCTCAAGTTTAGTACTTATTTCATTTTCTGAAAGAATTTTTCTGGAAACAAATTCAAACTCTAATCTATCCAAGTAATTGAGAAAATTCAGAAGATATGAAACGGCGTTTTCCTCTCTAAGAATATAACGGCTGCTACATTTGAAAATCTTCAACCCTTCTCAGGTTGTATTCGAGGTAATTGTGTAAGCTTTACGCTAGAGCCCCGTTCAAAAGTGAGTCGTATGACCAGTTGGGGAATTATAGTTCCCTAACGTCGACCCTATTCATGAGCGACGAAACTTTTGTTAATTTCCTTCATTTAGTAAAGCCAAACACACACTACGGTTTAGCTAAAGATAAAATGAAGCATTTTTATTCTGGTAGTACATTTTCACAAAGAAAGCTAATAGATTATAGTGTCGACCAATAGCTCGAGGCTGCAAGTGGCTGCACCGCGGATATGGAGATTGAGAATAAATGAGCCATGTACAACTTATTTGATCAGATCTGGGACAGCCAACGGCTAGCTACTGCAACTACACATTGTGAATATATAATATATAAAAAAGAAAAAATATTACAGCATACAACAAAATTAAAAGCATAACAATATTTTACAATGAATATATTTCACTCGGTTTTTTGTACTAGAACACCTAAACTAGTAAATCTATCGATATTGCAGAATGTAGTGAAGCATACGTAAACCTACGCCTTTTGCGTGTACATCAAATAAGCTCTCGATAGCATTCGTACACAGTAAATCTACTATGCCGATTCGAATGAGCCCAAGATCATGAAAATCGGTTAAGGCGTTCTCGAGTTATGGCCGATCACACACACGTAATTGAAAAGATTTCACCCCTGCAACACACAATCTCCACTACGTTTCACTACGTTCTGAGTAGAAAAAACTTTCACCTTATCAATTTCTTAACAGTCAGACAATTCATCAACCTTGCTAAGCAACAATTTTTCATCTAAACAAGAAGCTTTTATGGTCATAACGCTATAATTTGGCTCGACAAAGTAATATTTACTGTAGCATTCGACCTTTGTGTATACAATTTTTCATCTAAACAAGAAGCTTTTATGAGCGTAATTTGGCTCGACAAAGTAATTATTTACTGTAGCATTCGACCTTTGTGTATTCACTGAGAAAAAAAGTTCTTTTATAGTTCGACTATATTTAGTATGTAGGTCGAGGACTATACTCAAGCCACGAGTTTTGTTTTTTTTGGCCAAGAGAGCATGCTCGCGGAATTCCGCTTAGGATACCCAAAACAATAATAAATTTCTTTAACTATACAATCAAAGCTCATTTCAACAGCTATACACTGTAATCAGGTCATCAGCTGAACATAGGAATTATAGTTGGCAATATTTCGTTTGAGAATCTCGGAACACGGCCCCATCACCCGTTCGAAACGAGCCCGGTCCAGTTTGATACATTTGAGATCACCGCGAGCGACCACCGTTGCTGCACGCGGCCGGTTGAGAAGCAGTGCAATTTCGCCTGAAAATACAAATCAGTTCAGCTATCGTGCCTTACCCGTTCACCAGGGAATAACCGGAACCAAAATTTACCGGAACCGGAACCAGCAACCGGAACCGTCCATTTAAACCGGATCCGGAACCTGGTCTTCGAAATTTATATATAGTAAAACAGATGATGGAAGAAATGAAGGTATAGTGGATTCAAAATGCATTAAAAATAACTTTTACATTAAACTTAATGTATTGCGATGGTATTATTGCCTTTCTGAAACTTTAAAGAGACTGAGGAAGCTAATAATGTTTATTTATCGATCAAATATGTCGGTTTTTGGACATTCAGAGCAAAAAATGTTTTCCACTATACACCATTGCGTATACTGCGTCAAATCGAATGTGCTTACAAAGCTTGGAGCGTAGAATACACACTTTCGCTCTGTCTCCAGGCGCCTCCCTTTACTACACATACGTTTGTTGCATGTTCTTCTGTAGGAAACTTAAAATTATTGGTTTATATGATTCTAAGAGAAGATAATAGATAGAAGGTAATTTTCTGATCAGTGGTCAGAGACACTGTTTAGGCTAGCGTTGGACAAATCGTGCCCGTCAGTTAGATCATAATGATGATAGGTAACTTTCTAATCAGAATGCTATAAATGAGACACACTGTGATGCTGCTCGCACAGTTTCAATAAATACAGTTCATTGCCAAGAAAGCAGTTTTTAGCTGCGTTGCAGATAACGTAAGTTTACTTCAATTTAGACTGATTTATCAAGTTTACAAGCGCACTGACGGGTGCTTGACACAATTTATGTTAGCCAAGCATACCCTAAGTACTTCTGCGTGAGCCATACTCTGTTACCGAGTTGGACCGGTTTAATTCTAACGTATCCGACAGACTTCTGGATGTGTAAAATAGCTGCTACAAGCATCGACCTGGTTTTGATTTAACAAACTCCTGCTGGTTATTATGAAAAATTCCTGTTCAAATTATGTGCCCTACTTACGTTTCACACGGCAAATTGGTTAGTTAATCTTTTCTTTTGCTTGGTTGTATTGGAGCTTGATCATTGTATAATATATTACATATGTTTGGATTACAGGATGAAGCAAAAAACGTGGAAAATTTCCAGCAAAATTTTTAAACCGGAATTCCGGTTCCGGTATGGTTTTTGCCCTTTGCCGGAACCGCAACCGGAACACGATTTTCGCCGGAACCGGAATTCCGGTTACTCCCTGCCGTTCACCCCAGCGCACAAAAATTCGGTCACTTACCAGCACATCCGTACAGAGATGGCTGGATGCATACGCAACGCATGTAGGTGTTTCAGGGTAGGCTCAGATCGATCAGGCATGAAATATGAAAAGAATTTGTGAAAATGTTTACAACAACAAATGAAAGTAAAATTTGAAAATGTATGTTGTTCGTGATAATAATAATGAACAAAAACATCTACAGCATTGAATCTTTCACAGCTTAGTGATCAAGAAAAATCACCTCATGGGCCCACACACCGTGCATATTATTGAAAGCTGCAAAACTGGTTAGCTGCTATGGCATTGTTTACTAAAAAAAGGTAACAACTTACCAAAGTAATCCGACGGTTTGAGGGTGCCGACAATCTCTGGCTCGTCAAACTCACTTCGTCGCTGCAAAACATCAGCATTGCCCTTAAATAATAAAATACCATATGTCAAGAGTCAGAATAAAGAATTTAAACGAAATTCGATACATTTCCAGTGCCACTACGCTGCGCATATGAAATAGCTGTATTGGAAGGTGGGTGAACCCACGAGTGCATACCGAGCGGTATAATTGTGAGAGAGCGATATTAATAATCACCGTCACGCTCAAATAAATACATCATTCTTTTATGCAACCTAGAAAACGTTTTAATCACACATGCAAAAATTTATAGCAACAGATTCAAAACAACATCTTGCATGATTCGATTGGGAAGGGTGTCAGGAGATACAGTATCAGGAAATTATGTATGGTTCTGGGAAGGTATACAGAAGCATTCCAGAAAGGTACATACAGTCGCGGCCAAAAATAATTGCAATCAAAAACGATCGAAATTCCGCTTAATAGAAATCGATCGAAATCCCAATCGATCATTTTGCATTTTCAGCCAAGTGGCTGTAGATCGAAAATTTAAATCATTCCTTTATAAAAATACTCCATCGTCTTCAGCATGCTTCAAAACGTTTGTAATCGCAGATGCGACGAAATACGATTCGATTGGGAATCACGAAATCAATCACGTTTCAAGGGGGGGTCAAAGCGATTTTGTCGCTATAAAAAGGATACATTCAACGCATTACTGAGTATCACGAAATAATCCTACATGAATGGTTGGGGTGCCAAGAGATACACTAACAGTCCAAAATAGTACATCGGCCACAGATACGCTAAAATGAATCACTCCATTATTTTCAGACTCGATGAAAACCTTTATAGTCGTGAAACAAGTGTAGCACTACATTGGAAAGCACGGAATTATTATACAGTTCGACCGAGGGGGGTGCGGGGCACGGAGTACAATGACGTTTCCAAAAAGGTACACGGGAGACAGTTACATTCAAATCAATCATCTTATCGTTTTCAGCGGCCTTGAAAACCTTTATAGTGACCATATAAATTCTTATTAACGATTGTTATATAAAGGGTTTAAATCAGTGGGACTCCATTCTACGTCCCAATCGCCTTATCCACGAATCTGGTGCAAAATACATTATGGGTATCATATGATAAAGACCTATATGCAAAAGGATCCTATTATATGCTAGACTGTCGCATGCAAAAGACTAGGAAATATCTTTATTCGTTCCTGAGATATTTTAAGAAAAAACTGTCCGGATGGACACGGTAAATTTTATCAGTGCACTTACAGATAAATGCTTGCTCGCTTCGCAACAAAGCAGTAAATAAACATTTTATGACTACAGTTGAAATTCGTTTCAATACCATTTTTGCGAATAATTCAACATATAAATTATGAGAAATAATATTGCTAAGTAAATTGTTAATATCGCTCGAAAACAAACAAAACAATGTCACGAGCAGAAATAAGTGCAACAAAACTGCTCAAAAATTTTCTATTTAAACAGACAAAATATTTCAATCGATTTCACCGACAATATACGAAATTTCCATCGATTTCGATTTCATTTGACCAAAAATAAACGAAATTTCAATCGATTTCACCGACAATATACGAAATTTCCATCGATTTCGATTTCATTTGACCAAAAATAAACGAAATTTCAATCGATTTCACCGACAATATACGAAATTTCCATCGATTTCGATTTCATTTGACCAAAAATAAACGAAATTTCAATCGATTTCGACAAGCATTTAATTCAGATTCTGATTGTGAATGAAAAAATATAATATTCCGCCTCACCTCAAGGATCATGTAAAATTCGTTGCCGGGCTCGCCTTGGTCGACAATTCGATCACCGTCTTTGAAGTTTACCGGCTCAACTGCATCGGCCAACGTTAAGCGTTCCCATTTGTCGGTGTCTTCTATAATTTCAAAAACAAGACGACACATATAATATTCAATTCACCGCAAACCACCC
Source organism: Trileptium ribeirensis (assembly GCA_030248225.1). Classification (NCBI taxonomy): domain Eukaryota; kingdom Metazoa; phylum Nematoda; class Enoplea; order Enoplida; family Thoracostomopsidae; genus Trileptium; species Trileptium ribeirensis. The sequence goes on from JASANE010014869.1 coordinate 6,339, forward strand.
ATCAAAACAAACAATTATTGATGATTTATGCGCAGTCTCGAGATTAAAGATAACGCTGAATTGTGGTTAGAGCACAGATAACTACGCTGCTAGCCACATCGCCTACACAACAAAATACAGTCGCGGTCACAAATAAGTGCAAAATAATCGAAGATTTCGATTAAACTAAATTTCGATCGATTTCCATTTTAGCATAATTCAATAAATTTCAAATTTATAAAATTTCAATTATTTTCGATTAAACAAATTTCGATCGTATTCGATTACACTTATTTTTTTGGCCGCTACTGCAGCTATTTTCAAGGCTATTTGGTGGTATGCATTCCACTAAGATACACATGTTTTAGGGCGAACTACGTGTTGTCAATTATCATTCTGGTAGTTGTTGTATACTATTTTTAACTTTGATAAACTTAGTGAGAATCAAACTCAGCAATATCTATATCGACTGCTCGAATATATACCGCTGAAACTTCAAAATCTTTGTCGTGCTATCATGAAATAGTACCCTTTTGAAACTTAGTTTTCTCGATCCACCTCTTGACTTATTTTCCACTCAAACACCACATTTTCCATCATAAAACATAATAATCAGCTAAATTAAGCAAGGTTTACAGCGATATATGCCTTTATTAGTAAGTAGCTTAGTTTGGTTCTCGCCACTCGAGGGGCTTGCCGGCAACATCTAATTTTTCATATAAGCTAAAAAATGCCAACACAGCCCCCGGTTAATTCTGCTGTCCTAAATTGTTAGCGTGCCAGACAAATTCTTAATAGGCACATATTCCAGTTACCCAACAATAACGCGTCCAATCCATTAGCTGAAAATTTTGCCAGATGGCATTAACCGGGCAGCCCCTGTTTCGGAACTAGGAGCGCAGAATTTTGCTATAAGGAGTGTGAACTCCGTGCCCCTTGGCTTGAACTGGGGGTCCAAATCTAAAAATTTTCAAAATTTAATATTTTAGAGAAAAACGCAAAATTGTTAATAAATGGCAATATAAACGGTGCAAAAACATCTCTATCGAGGCTAAAACAAACATTTCAACCAATTTTTTTCCTGATATTAGACAAATTTTTAACTTTAAAAAAGAATTTTTATAAAAAGAAATTTTTATGTGAACTCGTGGCGTTTTTTCCGAGTGGAAACCAAAAATTTTACCGGGGAGCCACAACCGAGAGGGGTACCCAGGGTTCACCAAAAATTTTGCCGGGGAGCCACAACCGAGAGGGGTACCCAGGGTTCACCAAAAATACTAGGAAACCACCTAATATACTAGGAAATACTAGGAAACCACTACATAATTTGGAGAAACCAGATGAGTTGTTTTATCAAGGCAAATAAATAAAAAATACAAAAAAAAACTGGTGCAACATGAATGCTATCACGCTTAACGTTAGAGGTGGGCCCAAAATTCGTCTCAGATGTTTTCTCACAAAAAGATGATGATAGAGATGTTTTTACTGTTTATTGTGATTTATTAACAATTTTGCGTTTTCTCTTAAATATTAAATTTTGAAAATTTTTAATTGGACCCCCAGTTCAAGCCAAGGGGCACGGAGTTCACAATTGGACAAGCAGATTTGTGTCTCAAGTCCGAAAAGAGGGGCTGCCCGGTTAATGCCATCTGGCAAAATTTTCAGCTAATGGATTGGACGCGTTATTGTTGGGTAACTCGGAATATGTGCCTATTAAGAATTTGTCTGGCACGCTAACAATTTCAAGGACAGCAGATTTTAAACCGGGGGCTGTGTTGGCATTTTTTAGCTTATATGAAAAATTAGATGTTGCCGGCAAAGCCCTTTTCAAGTGGCGAGAACCAAACTAAGCTACTTACTAATAAAGGCATATATCCGCTGTAAACCTTGCTTAATTTAGCTGAATTATTATGTTTTATGATGGAAAATGTGGTGTTTGAAGCGGAAAATAAGTCAAAGAGGTGGATTGCAGTACGAAGTTTCCCAAAAGGGGTACTATTTCATAGATAGAGCACGACAAAAGATTTTGAAGTTTCAGCGGTATATATTTGAGCAGTCGATATAGATATATTGCTCGAGTTTGATTCTCAGTGAAAGTTGCATCAAAGTTAAATATATTTTACAACAACTACCAGTATGATAATCGACAACACGTCAGTTTGCTTCCTAAAACATGTTTTGCACCCCAGTGGAATGCATACCTTACCAAATAGCCTTGTAAATAAGTTGGAGAAGGCGGCCAAAAAAATAAGTGTAATCGTATACGATTCGAAATTCTGTTTAATCGAAAATAATTGAAATTTTATAAATTTGAAATTTATTGAATTATGCTAAAATGGAAATTGATATTGTAAATCGGGCTCAATTCGAAATCTTTGATTATTTACCTGCACTTATTTGTGACCGCGACTGTATTTTTGTTGTGTAGCGAATGGCGGCGGAGCAGCGTAGTTATCCTGGAGCTCAAACCACAATTCAGCGTTATCTTTAATCTCGAGACTGCGCATAAATCATCTCCAATTGTTTTGTTGATCGTAGGTTCATCATTGTATAATATATTACATATGTTTTGCATGATACACGAGGCAAGGTAAACGGGGAAATTTTCCCAACAAAATTTTTAAACCTGAATTCCGGTTCCGGGTATGGTTTTTGCCCTTTGCCGGAACCGCAACCGGAACACGATTTTCGCCGGAACTGAATTCCGGTTACTCCCTGCCGTTCACCCCAGCGCACAAAAATTCGGTCACTTACCAGCACATCCGTACAGAGATTGGCTGGATGTATACGTACGGCATGTAGGTGTTTCAGGGTAGGCTCAGATCGATCAGGCATGAAATATGAAAAGAATTTGTGAAAATGTTTACAACAACAAATGAAAGTAAAATTTGAAAAATGCTATGTTGTTCGTGATAATAATAATGAAGAAAAACATCTATATTTTTGAACCCTTCACAGCTTAGTGATCAAGAAAAATCACCTCATGGGCCCATATATGGCGCGCATATTATTGAAAGCTGCAAAACTGGTTAGCTGCTATGGCATTGTTTACTTAAAAAAAGGTAACAACTTACCAAAAGTAATCCGACGGTTTTGAGGGTGCCGACAATCTCTGGCTCGTCAAACTCACTTCGTCGCTGCAAAACATTAACATTGCCCTTAAATAATAAAATACCATATGTCAAGAGTCAGAATAAAGAATTTAAACGAAATTCGATACATTTCCCAGTGCCACTACGCTGCGCATATGAAATAGCTGTATTGGAAGGTGGCTAAACCCACGAGTGCATACCGAGCGGTATAATTGTGATAGAGAGCGATATTAATAATCACCGTTACGCTCAAAATAAATACATCATTCTTTTATCCATGTGACCTGATAAAACGTTTTAATCACACATGCAAAAATTTATAGCAACATATTCAAACAACACTCGGGCATGATTCGATTGGGAAGGAGTGTCAGGAGATACAGTATCAGGAAATTATGTATGGTTCTGGGGAAAGGCACAGCAGAAGCATTCCAGAAAGATAAATACAGTCGCGGCCAAAAATAATTGCAATCAAAAACGATCGAAATTCCGCTTAATAGAAATCGATCTAAATCCCAATCGATCATTTGCACTTTTCAAGCCAAGTGGCTGTAGATCGAAAATTTAAATCATTCCTTTATAAAAATAATCCAAGCAATACGTAACTGAACGAAGTACGACATATATAA
>JASANE010014872.1:0-96049 GCA_030248225.1 Trileptium ribeirensis
ACGAGTCAAATGAAACCTTATTTAAAACCAAACTGCAGCCTAATAATGAACATAAGGTGCTTGCATATTAGATGAGACTGACCTAATTAAATATTCTGTTTTTTGTGCATAGCTAATGAGATATCTTGGCATATGGCGTTTGCATACTTAATGAGCGTCAAGTAATTAAATATTCTGAGTTTTATGCATATTAAATGAGGTTGAGTTGACGTAGCGTTTCTGCTTTGTTTTATTAAAAAGAATTTTAAAAGAGATTATTTTCAGCTTATCAAATCAACGAACATTAAAGCTATATGTGTATGTATTTATATATATGTGAAGTAGACATGTATGTCAATACATATATACACAAACAGTAGGTGTGTAGCATATAGGAGATACATACATGTATGTATGTGTGCAATATATGTTATAAATCTATATAATATACACATACACATATTTATATACATTATGTACATAGCTAACATACCTATGATGACTAATCATGGCTCCCCGCTTCGATTTCGATAATCACACAAAATTTGTATGGAAACTCCTCCGGGAGGGGGGTAAAACCCTCATTTTCTATCTACTCAGAACATATATTAATAATAATTTCCACTGAAGAGTCAATTCGCTGGTTAGAATCACTTTATAAATTACCAATCGTTCATTTCAAGAGTATGTCTGTTGTGGATGTAGAAAGCCCTGTGTTGGATTCTTATTAGGCATGCACTTTAACCTGAGCTATAGATATATATGACAAATAGTAGTTATAATTTCATACAAGAGCCATACTTCATATCGCTAAGGTTTTATTAGTCTACGCCTAATTCGTTCAGGAAAATAATCTAAACCAAAAAGATAATGTTGTAACTATATCCGACATTTTATATACAAAATATATAATAATAAATAGATATTATTAACTTAATTTTTTTTAATATATAATTACATAATATAGTGTATATTATGTCTCTTGTGTTAGTTAAAAACATTATTATAAACTTATTGAAAAATTAGGTTTTTACCTTGTCATTACATAAAAATAATTATTCGCTTCAGTAAATTTGCAACAAATAAAAATATATAATAAACAGTAAAAGTTAATTTATAAAAACTTGGGTTATATCCAGAAAACCACAAAACTTAAGCACTTTAAATGTTATAAATATCTTATTTACTCCTACACACCAGTACCTATCTTGAAAAAATGTGTATACCGGATAGCATTATTGATACTAAAAAAGAAACCTCTACAAATCTTTACAACATTCTGAAACAACAATTTATAGCACCAGTGGCGCCGTCATAATTAATCTGCATAGGCCGGGTCGCAATTTTTGCTGCATGGCATAGAAGTCCATGGGAACGTGAGCGGGGCTGAACCTAAGTAGCGGCGCACCCTCTCCCCCCCCCATTCTTTGGGCAAACAGGCAAAACTAGGGTGGATGAGCTTAAAAACAATAAAAATTGACATTATTAATACTAAGAAGAAACCTTTACAAAACTTTACAATATTCTGAAAGAACAATTTATAGCATCAGTGGCGCCGCGATGATTTTTATCTCAGGGCGGGACAACAATTTTCGCTGCGTGGCATAAAAGTCCATGGGAACGTGAGCGGAGCTGCCCCCGAGAGGCGGCGCACCCCCCCCCCCCCCCCGCCAATCATTGGACAAACAGGCAAAACTAGGGTGAATGTGTTTAAAAATAATAATTAGCAAAAAGCGGTGATTTTTTTGCGATACCAGTCCCCGGAGCGTGATTTTTTCATTAGGGGTGCCGGCCGCGGTGCGTTTGTATGAAAATTCATCGCGCCGAACGCGCAATTCTTTAAGGCTATCTGCGAAACACTTTACAAAAAAATTTGACGGGCCACGATACCCACCCGCTAGAATTTCTTTGGCGGGAAGGGGCGGTAGAGCGGCGCCTCTGCGCTCCGATGGCGGCGGCCCTATATAGCACAACCACTAACGAAAAGCAAATTAGACCAGGGAACAAAAACTATAATCTTCTCCAAAGGATTTACGTAGTTGTAGAATACATAGTAATAATGGACATATCCATAATTAATAGTTTAATTTCTGTGCGAATTATAAACGACATTTTGTTTGTGGATATAGGCTTCAAAGTAATATAATCGAATATTAATTCAGGAAAAATATTCGCTTGTTTTCTTTATATTATACTTAATGACGGACACCGTTCATATAATGACAATCGGATTGTCATTATCTAATCATTAACAGATCGTTGCAGATAGATATACCATTTCTAATGAATTATATTAGAAATAAATTTATTTGATTTATTAGCTATTATAAATTTAATTCATTATCACCAGCGCATGATGATTATTAAGACGAATTGTGGCGTATGACAAACTTCGCAATCATCCGTCGAGTATACCCGTTTCGACCATACCCTCTCACTGGCTCTGGGAAGTTACGCCTTCACTTTTGTGGGGACGCTATGGCATCGTAGGCAAAAAATTTTTTTGACGATCTCTGTTAATATTTAAAATTCAACTCTATAACGAACAGCGTTGCCTATTGCAACGGCGAATATTGTTGTGAAGTGTTGTGTTAATTGAGTTTGTCGGTTAGATGTTTGCAGGCGTGTTGTTGTTCGCTTGTCCTGTTGGTCTCTATAAGCTACCATGCAACAGCTCCAACATAGCTCAGTGGTTTTTATACGCTTCTTTCAACCAAACCACCAGGATTTTATTCCTGGAACAGACTTGTCAAATATTACACAACACACAAAGTAATTTGAGCATTAAAAAGATAATGTTAAACTAACATAGTTAATGCTTTAGCGATTGGTAAACCTAATATATAGTACGATCGTCTATTAAGAAACACAAAATGTTCAATATCTTTCATTTTAAATGCAAACTGATGGGTTTTTCATATCTACTAGTTATATGTAAAATATTTGAAAAAGCAAAAGCAGTATTAGCACCACTTGCAGTATTAGAACATATTAGAAATTATCATGTATATATTCAAAATGAGATGTTATAGACCATGAACTACTGCAGTATTCCTAATACTTTGGCATTAGCCGCTTAAGACTAAACACTGTTCCTCATTTAAGGAACATCCGTTGTTTATAAGGAAAATAAAATTATTTTAAAACACTTCATAAAATATTGAAGTCACAGGCTCACCTTCATCGCCTTTTTACTGCTCAACGGTCCCACTACTCATTTACCCCTCTAAAATGTGTTTTATTTGCAATCTATACTATTCCCAGAACTCTAAAGTCTATTCCTAGGATAGAATTGCTGAAAATATTACAAACTTATAACTTCGCAAAAACATTTCGAGTCCACCTCTGGATTTTAGATTGCGGCCGCATTGCTAAATCACAGTCCGCTAGACAAACGCCCGACGAAATGAAAAACCAGCAAGATAGAAATGGCCGCGATGGAGCCGGAGATTATAGTTAGAGTCCTTTAAAATGATCAATTGCAACTGAAAATTCACACAAATTCTGTCGTCAACTATGTTACGGTTTGTTAGAATAAGTGTACAGATGCAAAAAGAACATTTACAGCCAGGGTCTGGGTACTTGTCAAAATTGGAAGAATCCTCACTAGCTTTAAAGTCGAACCGCTGGTCAAAAGAATTTTTAGGCGCTGGAAGTCCACAAATTACAAGCCTGTGTCGGACCTGTGCAAGTTCAGTTTATCATACATTTGAAACCTATTCTATTGTAATTAAGCTCATTTACTGGATTATCAAACAGCGAATCTCGCTCCACATGCTACACGACGGAAGACATGACCCAACTTCGTAGATAACTGCCATACCATCCAACCAGCTACTCAAAATGAAACTTATAGACATGATGCCAGCTAAAAAGAACTTTGTAACCAGCCACTCGTGGTTTTTGTTCTGTTTAGCTCTCTATGAATCCTAGATGTTTTATTTTGTAATTTTGGGCAGCATAAAATTTCATCCGTTTTTAAAGACACATTTTGTGTTCCCCTTTACGCATAGGCTATCGCGATGAATTGCCGTATGGTTTCGAGCTAAACTGGGTCAGCTCTAGCGACTTTGGAAACTTCGGTACATGCTGAGCTTAGGTACCAGAGTCTTACTGCAGCTCGAGTCGATATTGAACCCAAGTTTAACAAAAGTCAGAATTAAACCAAAGAAAACTATAGGTCTGATTTCTCCAAATAAGAAGGAGGGGCAGCTACTTCGATCTCCACATAGGTTTGCCCCAGTTCATGGCCCCAGGTAAATTTTGCCCTCCCCAGACATTTTTCTACGTAGCTAAAATTTAGCAAATTTTTCTCTATAAAGGCAAAAAATACACGAATTCTTCCTTATGTTGGGTAAATATTTCAATTTTGAGGCTAAAAAACGTAGAAATTTTCCCATTTTAGATATTCATAATTGCAATCAATCGTTAAATTGCGAATTTTGGACGTTTTCTGACAGTAAGAGTATTTTATGTTCCTGCAGTTCAACTGGTTCACCACCCTGATGAACTGAGAGAATCTTAGTTCTAGTATATATTCCCATATTCTCAGTATCCCCAGTTTGGAACTATCAGGCTCCCCCATGTCATGGCTCTAGATATAGTTTCAGTAATTTGGAGAAGCTAGCAACTTTGCGACGCCCAAACACGACAAATAGCATCCAGACGACTATAAAATGGTAGGAAAGCAATTACCGCCTTACTATGTAGCCTTCATACATGCTCATACGGTGGGTTATACCCCTTCTAAGATGGTAGGACAGTAATTATCGCCTTACTATGTAGCCTTCATACATGCTCATAGGGTGGGTTATACCCCTTCTAAAAGCAGTTTGAACATGTGAATGCACCTTAAGAAACAATACAAGCGCCAAACTCAAAGCTCCAACTTGGTTTCAAACATAAAGTTTATCATTTGTTACGATTCGAGATCCAGGAATGATTGGACGCGATATGTTGTAAGCAGCGTTATGTGTTTTCAGTAGGGTATTATCGAGGTCAAGATAAAATTCGTAGGGCCTAAATCATCTGCATTTTTAAAACATTTTACTGAAACATAACGGCACTTGTGAAAGCTGTTATGTTCGCGGGCATAATAAGAATGTATAAAGCAGGAGTCTGAGCTAAAACTATAAAATGACCAGGAGCTAAACAAGTGTGGTCATCCTGAAATGAATATAAAGTACGTTACAAAAATGTGGTATAAAAATAGATAGGTACATTGACAAAGACTGGTCTAACATTAAGACGGACCACTGCAAGCTAAAAAATGGGTGGGGGCGGTAGGGCTATGAATTACTGTTAACCCCGCGATGGTTACACTGGGTATACCAACTGTGTTTTATTGCCTACGTGGCTTCACAAACTGTCTGCGTAAAAAGTTTAATATAGATCAAAGACAAAACTAACAACTCGTGATCAGCCGCAAAATAAAATTTTCGTGGGTAGTAGAGCTATACAGCATGAAAATTGTCAACTTCCATCACAAAATTTTCGTGGGTAGTAGAGCTATACAGCATGAAAATTGTCAACTTCCATCACAAAATTTTTCTGGGTAGTAGAGCTATACAGCATGAAAATTGTCAACTTCCATCACAAAATTTTCCTGGGTAGTAGAGCTATACAGCATGAAAATTGTCAACTTCCATCACAAAATTTTCGTGGGTACTAGAGCTATACAGCATGAAAATTGTCAACTTCCATCACAAAATTTTCCTGGGTAGTAGAGCTATACAGCATGAAAATTGTCAACTTCCATCACAAAATTTTTCTGGGTAGTAGAGCTATACAGCATGAAAATTGTCAACTTCAATCACAAAATTTTCGTGGGTAGTAGAGCTATACAGCATGAAAATTGTCAACTTCCATCACAAAATTTTCGTGGGTACTAGAGCTATACAGCATGAAAATTGTCAACTTCCATCACAAAATTTTCCTGGGTAGTAGAGCTATACAGCATGAAAATTGTCAACTTCCATCACAAAATTTTCGTGGGTACTAGACCTATACAGCATGAAAATTGTCAACTTCCATCACAAAATTTTCGTGGGTAGTACAGCTATAGAGCATGAAAATTGTCAACTTCCATCACAAAAGTTTCGTGGGTAGTAGAGCTATACAGCATGAAAATTGTCAACTTCCATCACAATATTTTCGTGGATAGTAGAGCTATAATACAGCATGAAAATTGTCAGCTTCCATGACAAAATTTTCGTGAGTAGTAGAACTATACAGCATGAAAATTGTCAACTCTCATCACAATATTTTCGTGGGTAGTGAAGCTATACAACATGAAAATTGTCAACTTCCATCACAAAATTTACGTGGGTAGTGAAGCTATACAGCATGAAAATTGTCAACTTCCATCACAATTCATGCTGTTGGCATAGTTTAACCGCATACCGCTTATCTTGATATTATTTCGCTACTTTTCTTAACTGGAAAATATTCGCATTTCACTTAATATCGGGACATGCCCCTTAGTGCAGATTATATACAGATTTGTGCAAAGTCCTCGTGTGAAATCATCACATGGAATGTGTTTTGAAACATTTATAATGTAAAAAATGCTGGAAATAAAATTTCCTCAACAAGATGCTAAAAACAATTTTAGCTGCACCATCTGAGCTCACTAGCGTCCGAACCATCTAGGGATTTCTGGCTCAATCCTTTAACGCCTCCAGTTGTTCGACAACAACCAATTATGTTTCAATGCATTGTATACATATACTATTAACTAAGTTTGCTGAGTACTGCACGATTCTACTCGTGCTATTACTTGAATGCTGTGCGAGGAGCCTACAGAATTATGGCAAAAGCTCCGAAATAACTTAATAGCTAGTGAACGTGGTTCTCACACGACCGGATCAGGTTCGATGATTCATCGCGGCCACTTAACGTAACAGTGTATCGGCAGTGGAAATACAATTTAGCTCAACAAGCACCTCTTTTCTGTTGTAAAGACAAACTCATAGCTACATATGCGATATCCATGAAGAGGCTCAGGCTAAATAAACAAAGAAATTTGTTCATACCACAAACTTTATTCCCAACAACTGTTGGCCCTTTAGTGCACTATATTCGAGGAATATGCGTAATTTTTATACCAAATCCAAAGCTTTATAGAAAAGAAGGATAGCCCATTATATTATTTTACCGCAAAGATACAATTTGCTCTAGCTGTGCCTTTTACCAATTTCACTATGTCCACGCTGTAGGTTCAGCGTCGGCAATTAAAACAGACGCTGAATTATTATATCTTATGGTAGTTAATAAATTGAAATTTATTACATAGTGGCGTTAAGAATTGTCTGTCTTTTTGGATATGTTTTCGTTTTTCTATTGTCATTAAAGTATAATTTTCACGGCAGTTTGGAATTCCCCAACCGAGGCGTTTCGTATTTTAGTGTAATGATGCTCTATGAGCGTGGGCGTGTTACTATTGGTATACCATTATAACCATGTTTACAACAAATTTTTTTTATATTTTGAGCTTACACTTGTTATATAGCCACAATTTCAGAAAAAAATCCTTACTAACTGTAATTTTATATCGAACCGACAAGCTAAAGTGGAACTGTGTCAGTATCATTTGAATAAACTTATTGGTTAATTACTTGTGCTACGACTTAAACATAAATGTACGTAGCTCCTTAATCCATAAACAGATCAAGACGGTTTTGCATTTTAACACCGTTCGATTCAGCCCATCAAAGCGGTTAAAATGGTTGAGATTAGATAGGACTATGGGCTATGACCCAAAAGTTCAAACAAAATTTGCTTAGATTTGGCACTAAATTTTAAATTTATTTATTGTAAATGTCTGCACAGAAAATAGGTTTTTGTGAAATTTAAAAGAAATTTCTTTGAATTTTGCACCGCCAGGTATTCCTTCAAAATTCAAAGAAACATTCCTTGAAATTCAAAGAATTAATTATTAAGAATAACATATCTTTGAAATTTCAACCATAATTCTTTGAAAATTCAAGGAATATTTCTTTGAATTTAAAAGAATATCTGGTGGTGCAAAATTCAAAGAAATTTCTTTTAAATTTCACAGAATGTATTTTGAGTGTACGGTCGTATATTTCAACAGTATTACTTCCACAGCCAAGCAACAATGATAATTTGTCCAAAGTTGGTTCAGTTACAACGCAAGTAAAAACTATATATAATAGCAAAAAAACGAGCTGATGTTCTCCTGGAATTTGGTGTTGTTTGATCTCTGCTCCAGAACAGGCGGAAATAAGTATAGATACAATATATTGCAGGTGAGAACATGTAGATAAACGCACCAAATGGAAAAAATTAGCTAAATATTTTGGTCAATTCATAAATCATTAGAATTACAACAAAATCTCATTAATAATATCCATATGGTATGGATACACAAATATGTTTAAAACATTGTCGAAATGTTGATTTCTGATTTCACACATTTCTGTGAAAAAAATTTAATATCGAACCTATCACAATCTATGTATGATTCAAACGTGAAACATGACCTCTACACTTGCTTACAAAGTTACTATAGTATGCGCATATGGTTATCATTGTGTTCAGGACTTACTGGGTTGAAAGCCACATTTTACCGAATTATTTTCTATTACCTTTAGAGTAAACTAAACGGTAAAAGCAAGTGTACCAAAAAAACACTTGTCATTTATAGTTTTCCGCCATTATTTTTGCAATCATTTATATATAAAATTTACAACGGTAACCTTAATATAACTTGTCACATTAAATAAAATAACCAGACGACAACATAGGTGCCATTGATTGATTATAATTCAATAAACTTGGAAAAATGTAGTTAACCAACAAAAAACGTTATTTTTTGACCAATTATTTATTACCAATTAAACGTTTTACAACTATTTCTAAGTCGTCACAATGCTTAAGAACCATCCGAATTATTCCGTCAAGAGTACAACTGAAAAATAGGATATTCACAAATGTTCAAGGACATTACAAATAAATTTTTATTGTAGATCTTATGCAGGGGTCTTGCAGGAAATGTCTTCACTATCGGGCACATTTGCTGTACGGCAAATCTCAAAAGTACCTAATACACATAAACTGTAGATTTCGTGTTTTTCCAGCCTTTACGAAATGCAGAGTTTGGCTATTTGGCTATTGGCACTGCCCCCAATCTACCGTTCCTGTTTTGGCTACGCCTCTGATCTTCCGCTGCTAATATATAATGACGTTAGGACCTTCAATAATTATTTTATGCGTGTTATAGTGACAAAGTGTAATGGTCTCGTGTTAAAATTTTATTGTAAGACACAACTCAATGTCATGTAACATTTGCTATTGACACGAGTTAGTTAATATAATTGTTTCATTTTCTAATTTTATGACATATAACCTTGAAAACGTTTCTTCTAATCAAAATTAAAGTAAAATATAGTTTATTATAGAAATTTTATTGTGCACTTTTTATTTTGCAAAATTAAACACGTTACGGTTGCCTTTGCCTAAATTTGATTATTGAAACTATACGTATAAATACCACATGCGGTTCGCTGCTTTTATCTAACTAATCAATTATCGAAGTAATCTAGCATGCAAGTTCATTGGGGAAGGTAGGCTTACCCCCTCATGACAACCCCCTACCTCCGGCGCCGGCCGCAATCTACGGATCCGGCTAGCCATCCTAGTCAGTTTGACCCCACACCACCTCCCCGTGACCATGCTTACGCTACCCGGATGTCCCACCTTAAGCATGAACTTGCAAGTTTTGCTGGATTAATATTACCGATAACCTTATTTCCATGCTATTATATATAAATCACACTCACGGGCTGTCACGATCTACAGAAACACCAAACTTTATTGAACTCAGTTCTTTGATGGCCGAATAATTAATATAGTGATGCTTCATTGCCAGGTTTTGCAAAATTTCTTACACCAAGTTTGTGATAGCGTCATCAGAAGTGTATGACACTTCTTATCATCATATAAATGGCTAGAACGTTACGCAATCCATTTCTGCCACTTCTGCTTTTGGGAGCGTTGTTGAAAAATAAGTTTGCCTCGCAAGCCCCTGCGTTGAGGCGGTATAATGAAACCGGGAAGAGAGATAAGAAGTCGAGTCATTCTTGACGCGTTTATACAATGGTGCTGAGAAGTGTCATACTGTTCTCATTAGTATTATTTTTACAAAAATCGTTCCACGCATTCAATTTCCTTGCGCCATTTCAAAGACGGCATCATTACAACTACTGTCTTGACAATATTTACCCAAAACGGTATTACAGAAACATCAACGCAGAAAAAGTGCCTATAAAACAGCATTTAACCAAAATGCTCAAAAATGTACAGGCCCTTCTGCTCGAACATCGTCGATACCAACATATTAAACAATTTACTGAATTAAAAGTTAAAAATATATAATGACAAAGCTTCACATATAAAAATTCAACTGGTTAATTTCAGTTCCTGTTTAGTTTCAGCTGCCAGAAAACAATCATCGAAAAACCAAATGCAGTGTATACCCTCAGATCTCCACCTCTGAATGAAAACACGCATAATTTTATTTTAAATATGTAAGGAGCCGAAGAAACACCAAACGTAAGGACTGTAAACACGTAATTGTGGGTAGTTCCTCCTAGTGACCAAGAAAGTCCTAAATACCGCTGAGAAGGTGTAGCGTGTCCATATGAAAATAGCCTGATTTTAAGTCAAATTTGGCCATGTACCAGCCAAGTTTAAGAACCGCTAAAGCATGAAACACTCCTTCCAGCGAAACACTGCTGTTGCCCCAGATATTAACATTGATAAGTTGATTGGTACCACTGTTGATAAGGCAGTGAGTGAGGTACAAGAGATTGAATTGCGTAAACACAACGTTATGGTTTTTAACCTACATGGCGCCTCTGATCATAATGCTGATTCGGACAAACGGTTGCTAAACGAACTACTGGTTGCTCTTGGTTTGCAGACAAATGATTTTAATATTTCTTTTATAAAACGCGTTGGAAATATATCAGTTAATAAGAATGGTGTTTCGAGACCTAAACCATTGAAAGTGGGGTTTGCTTCAAACATGTCTGCTCGTACAGTATTATCTAATGCTTATAAATTAACAAATTGTGATGATGTACGCTTTAAATCTATTAGCTTGAAACCAGACCGTACTCCAACTGAACAGGCCAAGGAGAAATTACTATATAAGCAGTTTATAGAATTAAAAAATCTGGTAAATCAGCCCGTTTTCACGGTAATAAAATACTACATGTTCGTAATAAATCTGTTATAAGCATCGATATAGATCGTTTTGAGCCTGTACCAACGGACGGGTGTGTTACATCATCTGTCCCTTTAGCTACGGCTGCGGGGGACCAATAACTCCCCAAAGCCTATCATGCCATAACAATTGGTTTTTTGCACCGGGTTGCGATTCTGTCGAACAAACATCAAGTGGACAATCGTCGTGATAATTTTGTGAGTGCTTTTAATTATAGTTTCTGTGTTTTAACCACAGAAAGTTGCAAGACTAGAGCGCTACCATTACACTACAGGTCCCCAGCCCCATTATTAGTAAACGTTACAACTTTTGAAAAAATGAAAGCTCGATATGTAAAGAATTGTTCTTAAAACTATAGACATTGCGGTTTTGTCGTGCACGTCGTTGAGCCATTTCTTCACGGAAAAATTCTTGCATTGCATTGTGTACATCGATATCAACAACGGTATTTAATCGCAACCCACAACGATCCATAACCTCACGCATAGCAGGAGTTGCATGATCAACAGCAGCTCTTGGGGCAAGCTTCTTTTCAACTAACTGCTCAATTTCTTTTCGAGGAATTGCAGTTGTTACATTTTTAGCTTCTTGAAAATTCGCCATCGAAGCAGAAGACATACTTTTTGCCCATATTATCGCTCCGACATATAAATTCGGAAAATTTGGATTTTCGAGCTTCTTGGCCGAAGTTGCTCCCATTGTGCGTGCGTATAACCAATCCAAGCCATAAACTGCCATTTGCTCTTTTGCCAGCTGCATTGCATCATCAAATTTAAGAATTTCAGTCGCCACGATTGGCTGAAGCAGGAGCTGACAATTCGAATGATCAATAAACATTCGAATAAATCGCATCGACGCCATTCCAGCTCCATCGTTTACCATATTTGCTTGTGATAACAACTGTTGTAGCATACCTTCAGATCCTTCATTTTTATGACAATACATTACAATTTCCTGGACAAAAGCTTTCGAATGAAATTTCAACATATTCTGCGCATTACTAGCAACAAGCGCTCCTAAGCATGTTAGATCTGGTTAATCTATCGCCTGGTAGCAAGAAGCTTGCCAAGCGCTAATTTGCTGAACCAGCCATGCCGGAAAATTTGCGGTATCCGTACTTTTGTGCGTGCACATCCCGAGTAAAGCGAAGCAAGCGACAATTGCTTGCTCTTTTTCGGTTAAATCCTCATTACTGTAAGAGTCTTTTACCACAACTTTAACATATTCATCTGGAAAACGAGTTGCAAACTTCGGAATGAAGCCGTAAATTGTATATTGAACTGCGGCAACAACAATTAGACATCCTCTGTTGTACTCGCCAGTTGCAAGTCGGATTACGCCTATATTCACTAGGTCGTACGCCGGACTCTGGAATAAAGAGAGGACCAAATGACCAACCTGGTTAATCTTATATTTCGCTTCATCAACAAAAGCAATGGTGTTTTTTGTTGGCTTGAATCCACTAGGATATACCATCGGGTCTGTAATTGCAAGTGGTAACATGGTGGCTAAGGCAGTGTTGTCTCTTCGAGCACGAGGATTTTGTTGCTCAGCGTGTCTGTTGTCCTCGCGCTGCTCTCCATAGTCATGTAGCCTCCGCTCATTATCATTTAAATCATTATCATTGTCAGAATACAATTCCTCATTATAGTTATCACTGTAATTCGAAGACATAATTAATTAGCAATAATTCTAGAATGCCTATAAAAAGTACAAAAATAAGACTAAATTTACAGGTAACAATTAGTTCCTTATAAAAGTTAGGCAATCTTCATCAATAGAACTTTTTTCAAAATATAACTTACGGAGTATATTAATATCTTCAAGAATGGTGATGGAACATACACCCCATCTTGATTGGCCATGGCGGCATTTTAAAATCCCGATGGTTTGGTTTCAATTACTTTGGAATCTTTGCAAATTATTGCTATACTAAGTGCTCTCATTCATTCAAACAACAAAGTATTAAAACAATGCAGGGCATATGTTAAATAGCCGTGTATGAAGCAATCAAGACTAAATTTAAAACAAGATATTACAAGTAATTTATACTCTATTATACACAAGTTTAACAATCCTTGAGAGTTCACTCATGACCACATAGCAGAGATTTTCGTAAGAGGTTTCTTGGGGCTAACAAACTTCTTTTTTGTATATATACAGGTCTTTTATGTGTGAGTTATCCATGCTAAATGTGTTACTCTGCCGTTGTCGCTTGCGCGTGAAATGGTCAAGCATCCGGATCAAGTTTTCTGGTACTGTCAAAGCTGCAAACCAGTAGTTCGCAACATTTTGTCTGGACTGGATGAAATGAAATATCGTTGTGACACTTTGGACTCCTAGCATCAAGACCTCGCAAAAAGGTTTGATGCCTTGAGGAAGAAAATTTCTAACTTCACTTCAGCTGCTGTTGCCCCAAATATTAACATTGATAAGTTGATTGGTACCACTGTTGATAAGGCAGTGAGTGAGGTACAAGAGATTGAATTGCGTAAACACAACGTTATGGTTTTTAACCTACATGGCGCCTCTGCTCATAATGCTGATTCGAACAAACGGTTGCTAAACGAACTACTAGTTGCTCTTGGTTTGCAGACAAATGATTTTAATATTTCTTTTGTAAAACGCGTTGGAAATATATCAGTTAATAAGAATGGTGTTTCGAGACCTAAACCATTGAAAGTGGGGTTTGCTTCAAACATGTCTGCTCGTACAGTCTTAATTAATGCTTATAAATTAGCAAAGTGTGATGATGTACGCTTTAAATCTATTAGCTTGAAACCAGACCGTACTCCAACTGAACAGGCCAAGGAGAAATTACTATATAAGCAGTTTATAGAATTAAAAAAATCTGGTAAATCAGTCCGTTTTCGCGGCAATAAAATAGTACATGTTCGCAATAAATCTGTTATAAGTAACGATGTTGATCGTTTTGTGTCTGTACAAACGGACGGGCGTATTACATCATCTGTCCCTTTAGCTACGGTTGCGGGGGACCAATAACTCCCCAAAGGCTATCATGCCATAATAATTGGTTTTTTGCACCGGGTTGCGATTCTGTCGAACAAACATCACGTGGACAATCGTCGTGGTAATTTTGTGAGTGCTTTTAATTATACTTTTTGTGTTTTAACCACAGAAAGTTGGCGCAACCAGCAGGATTATTGTAAGATTCCAAAATTATGAAAATTGGAGTCATTTATTAATTATATGGGACAACGTATTTGATAAAATAAAATTATATACCAATAACAGTGTGTTCATTGGTACGAACAATGAAGTTAAAGGATTTAGAGCAGAAAAACTAATGGTAGTGACGAAATTTGTGGAAACATTAGCAAAATTTGATTTAAGAAATGTTAGGTTGATTAATGTAGCTGTTAGAAATGACATCATTACGAATGTATAAATACTGCTAAAATTGCTGAAAATAAATTCAGTTCGATTTTGCAACGATAGAGTTCGGTGAGCATGGACAACGTTGCTTCTTTTGTGTTGAGCGATTATTTGGTACAGGAAATAAAACAAGCAGAGGCAGAAGTAGAAATATTTGAACATAACTGTAGAGTTACAGGAGAATGTATTGATGGGCGCTCAATGGAACAGCAAAAATTACAGCATTTGCTGTCTTTGCGTGAGAAAATGATTTTTTTCGGTGAAATTTATGACAAAACAAATGAAAAAGGCGTACCGCTAACCATGGCATTTTTTAAGCTTTTTGAAATTTTACCAAACTTTTCTATAAACAACAAAGATTATATTTTAAATTTATTCAAATAATATCCAACAGTCCTCTCAAGGACTCGTGGATTAGGATACTGGCGATACCACGTAAAAAATAAAACGCTGGATAAGGGTACTGCAAGGTCCAGTGGAAACCCTGATCTCTACACCATAGCAAAATTGTGGTGGCTACAGAATTGACTGATTTCATACAGGAAATGCATGTTTGCTTATAAATAAGAATTATTCGGAATTAAATAAGCTTATATGGGGGCCAAATTGGGGTGTTTTTTGACCATAACTTTTTTCTACTGGGGTTAGAGCGGATGGATATCTTTGGCTCGTTTTAGGCAGAAAAATGGGCTGTAAAACATATCTGTTTCATTCAAAAATCGAATTTTCAAAGTGACTTCGATTTTTGAAAATTTTGCCTTACTATTAGTATACTTACTATAGTAAGGGAAAAATTTCAAAAATCGAAGGTCAACTTTGAATGAAATAGATATGTTAAATAGCCCATTGTTCTGACTAAAACGAGCCAAAGATATCCGCTCTAACCCCAGTAGGAAAAAAGTTATGGTCAAAAAACACCCCATTTTGGGCCTATTGTCCCTATATGAACCTATTGTCACCTATGAAATTTTTCCTATAATAGCTATATAGCTGGAAATAGGCTCATTTAAGAAGATCTCGTCGAGCTGAATCGAATGAGCTATTTTGGAGCATCCTAGCGTTATATTAGCGAGTTAGGTTCCATTGCGCTACAGCGCAATCTGGGGCCTTTCGGATAGAGCGGCATCTCTCGACTGGTCCCGACGCTGCGTCGAGCCATTTACTTTTATACCACGATTTACCCCCCTTCGGAAATGCCTGGTTCCCTTAACTTTTAAAATCGGCGACAACTCGAACAAAACTGATACCTACATATGGAATAGAGCTGCGAATATATATATACACAACAAAATTTAAACTTCTGCTATCTCGACACACCAAACACTCGTACGCACAAACGATGAAAGTTAAACAGTCGGGCCTGTTATCGTCGTCAATAGTAGCCTCTGGCAGGCAGCTGTCGCTCGGAAAAATAATGTCAACAGCTAACAGTGGCCGAAGGGTGCCAGCAAAACCAAAACCTCGCGCTGGTCAACACAACGCTTCTAAAGCAGCAAACTATATGAGCGCTCAGGGCGCTCGTGTAGGCTTAGGATTTCAAGATATTTCTCATGATTGTAGAAGAACGAAAGGGAGTAGGCGGCCGGGAGCGGCACCAGGTTCACGCCTTGGCTCGTCGCCTACTGATAAAAACACAATTTTAAGTATAGGACCAATAGGTGGCCTGTTAAAGGCCGTTTTGTACGCAAGATGCGATAAAATTTTATGTCCCAAGTGGGTTATTAGGGTCCTGCGCGGACCGGCAAAGATGAGTGGCCCCGGTTTTCGATTAAACAGATAGGGCAAGACCCCCTGCAGGTGTGGAGCTCGAAAAATCGGGGAGTTTTGGTTCTTTTGGTTGAGAATTAAGACTCTGAAAATTGGGTGTTTAAACGCCTACTTAGGGGTCCCTAAGTACCTACCGGTAGGGACCAAGTTGGCCCGAACGCAAGATCTTGGAGCCCTAGGGTACCCTCTTGGTAACGAGATAAGCCTACCTAGCCTGAAGTGTCAGAAAATATAAAAATTTCGCTTTTAAGTAGACCCTATAAAATTAACGTTTTAGATAAATTCTATTATTTTCTTTTCCCGTAAATTTGATTCCTCCCTTCATTCCATGATTCAGTTGTGCCAAAACTGCATGCCAGAACAGGTCATTGAAATCCGAAGGTCAAGATTTTCCGTTTGCATTTTGATAAAGATTCTGCACAATGCCCCCAACCCATCCTGACACGCAGTTTTATATTCTTTCACCATTTTTCGATAAAAGTAAAATACCGCACAACACATTATCAATACATCATTAAATTAGTAATTAGGGGTCGACCGGATACCAAATCGAGAGTCCAATTATTCCATTGTGCTGCCAAAATTAAACCGTGCACCTCGTGCGGGTGGAGCGTGACGATACGACAAGTTACATTCATAATACATTTTATTTTTATGACAACGATAAATGCTACACAACATAATACTCAGGTCACGCTCCACCGGTATCCGATCGCGTCCATTTTTTCCCCTTTTTGACCCTACTTGGAAGATTTTCTCCATTTCAGATATCCTGTTAAAATCCCTGAAATTTCGGGCTGTTACTTTTATAGATACAAGCAACAACAGCAAAACTATTAAATGAGCAGAAATATATACCCGTGGTATAATTAAAAAATTTAAAACAGTATTAGCAAAAACTTTCAACGTTTCCTGCTATCTTCAGCAATCACTTCGCATCGAAAACGTATCCATATTTTCCGTCATCGTCACAAAATGTACATGTGAAACCACATATGTGAGCGTGCAAACTTTTTTGAGCTCGCGTGTACTTGGAAAAACTGGAGAGGCATGTGCGGTGCCCATAGGCCCGCATCAACGGGCTCAGAGATTGTTTCATTCCCGCAAAACTCGCAAATTATACAGCTATATCGTGGGCCTTGAAAGCATGTTATTATTGATTCCAAAAAAGTGTTAAGATCGATCTGCTCAGTATAAAATAGGAGCCCCGTAAACTTTAGGTGAACAAACAGATTTAATATATATAATCAAATTTTGCATATATAATTACAAATGACAATATACGCTTCCATATCCAATAAAACAACAAATACAAAATAAATATTTACAAAAATTTGACAGCCGCAAAATTTCCGATTAGAAACGATACAGCAAATCTGCGTTTCAACGCTGAAAGTTATGAATTTACTGACGAAATTTTTCTTATATGGCTAATTTTTCAATAACCCTTTCATGACTGGATTGTATATCTGAGAGTCAAACAAAGTGTCAAGAATCGAAATCGTACAATTGAAAGATATATACGGAACCCAATGAATTGCCTAGTACCTGTTAGTCGGTTTTAATTCATTAGTGGCGATTGGCATCGAATAACCCCAGCTGTCCGTTGTAGTATTAGCTGAGTTTGCCGTATGATGTACGTGCCACGTACGTTATTCGTTGTTGTCTTATGAGTTTTCCTATATCGAGAAAAGTTCACACGAGTGCGTTAACACGAGTTTCAACAAGTTAAATAACATAATCGTGAGTGCAAATCTCTCAACGCACGCCTAGCTGCGCTACAACTGACTTATAATACAGCTAATTTAGCTAAACGTGCCTTAACATATATATTTCGATTAACGACTTTAACTATATAAGCTGTGTTACAAATATTTGTTATTGGTAGAACACGTACTTTGACAATTGAACGCAAGTGATTAAGCTGTACGGCAACTAGTTACAATACGAAGTAGTGTATTAACTCAGTTCATTGCATTGTGCGAATTATTTGCACAAGTTGAGAGAGGTTTTAAGATATTAGCATTGACGTCGGCATAGCTCAATGCCAGTAAGTGCGACTATTAAAGCCAAACGATCCTGGCTCTATTCATTGCGCCGGCAATAATTTGTTTAACATAGGCGAAATGCAAACTCGTTCATGAAATAAATAAATTATATCAGCAGCCCAAGCGGCGTACAATGGCGACACCAAAATTCAAAATATACTTGCTTTGTTTCACCAAAAGACAATGCACAAACCGTCCTATACACAAGCGCCAGCAAGTTATGAAATCTCAACGATCGTCGCACGGGTAAAACATACCGCACAATGTGTAAATAACCAAATAACCATTAAATGTATATGGCTAACACAATGAAATACCCTTATATAATCGAAAGTATTCTTACAAAAATACTTAAATTTAGTTCATTTGCGGGATTTAGATCACTATGCACATTTGCATTGTGGATATTTTTTAATCAAAGGCTATAATGAATAGCGGCAAAGGTTATTTTCGTGGTAACAATTTTAATACTTGTGAATATTTCTCAACATATAGTGTAATGATTGAGTGATAACTTTGCGTTGAACACAGAATTATTAGCTTGTCTGGTTGCCAATGTGGTGAATTTTGAGTGTTGAATATGTAATTTACAGATATGCATAGCTATATTGAGCATTAATTTACAAAATGAGCCATCGAATATCAGCCGTGTTGTTAGAATAGTTGAGAAAATATACCGATTATTCTGCTCGCAATTTTCAAGTAGAGGATTAATTGCTCTAGAAAATGGGAATCTCGTAAAACCATAGCTCGAGCGGTTGAAGAGATATTACCATTTTCGTGTATTTTTGGCCTCATGGGTCCACTGAAACCCCTTTTTGACCCAACTTGCAATATCAGTAATGACAATACAGCAGCACACCATTGGAAGCTACTTAGAGGATGAATGGCTCACGAAATAAGACCAAAAAATTTAAAATAGATAAAATTAACCAAAATAGTTAAAACGGTTGAAGAGATATTACCATTTTCGTGTATTTTGGGACCCATGGCTCATCGAAAAATCTTTTGACCCAACCCTACATGAAAATAATGGCAATAGCAACATACTATCCCAAAAAATATAGAAAATGAATCCCTCTAAAGAAAGAGAACAACATACCAATTTATGATATTACTATTACGAGCGATTGAAGACATATTACCATTTTCGTGTATTTTAGGCCTCATGGGTCCACTGAAAACCCTTTCTGACCCAACATTGCAGTATAAGTAACTATATCAAGATTACAGAGCGTAGTGAACATAGGCACATCTACGCCGCTTGCGTGCACAGCAATCAGCTCTCGATAGCATACGTGGCGATGCTACACGTGGATATCACGCAATACCGCAAAACATGGCACAAAACTAACACCGGCAATGAGTTTCCACTGCCCGAAAAGCGCCAAGCGAAAGTTTTCGCCCGTCCAGGACGTCAGAACAAATTTTCGAATTTTGGGTCGAGGAACCAAGAGGAGAAAAACAAAAAATTGCGTCGGCATTTATCTTTTTACTATGAAAAAACCAACCAGAGAAAAAAATTCAAAAGTTAAGCTAAAAATAACCTTTCATCCGTGAAAGCTACCAAAATGGGGTAAAACACTAATTTTGGCCTCTGAACATCAGCCATGCTACCGCCATACACCCGTACCCATGGAATCATGAGCCCCAGATCGTGAAAATCGGTTAGGGCGTTCCGGAGTTATGGCTGATCACACACATAGACAGGAATTAAAAGCTTTCATCACTGTAACACACAATCTCCACACGTTACACTACGCTCCGATTATTGTTTTATGTTTCATGTTTATGAAATAGTTTTATTTGTGAAATAATGAAATAGATATAGAATATGAAATAAAATATGACATAGTTTCACCGATGTAAATAAATTTATAGATGGATTTTAGTTAAAGGTACTAGAATTAATACATAGATTTAAGGTAACATGGACATAAATGTAATATCAGGTCTGGGTCAAATAATACGTGAGTAACCGAAAAAAGTACTGAACTTCGGTGAACTTTTGAAGTAAATTTGAAACAAAATTAGAATACCGTGTCCACTATAAAAATAACACTAGACGTGGTCCTCTGGTATCTTATGGTATCACAAATTAGAAATTTCACATTACCTGCAATTTAGCACAAGTGATATATACCCAAAATCCAGAATCGAACAGTTACACTGATTTGAATTTTTAATGATGATTTAACAATTCTGTTCATAAACGGAAAAGTCTGCAGTCAAATGTATAATCACGTACACACAGAACTTAAGTAGCATTGTATTAAAAGCCAGTTCTGTAAAATTACTCAACCAGCAGCAAATATACTCTTGTTGCATAATATAAAGTTTACATAATGCAAAATTGCCAAAAAAAGACCATTTACCAGTGGAAATAAGGCGAGATGCAGAGGTATACATTTGTACCTAATCGTGATCGGTAGGACACATCAAGAGAAACCTTTTGAGCCACCGGTGAAACCGATCCGAAAATCCGTTACTGAGTTATAACGATTAAAAGCTACAACGTGAATTATTTGCACTAGCTATATATATAATCTTAGTTTGAATGATACAAGGCCCTACTACCTACGGCCGTTGACAATAAAGCACGCTATATCATAAAGTTAACATATGTGTTATCACAACCAATTTTAACACAGTGCAACCAACGTTTTTATACAGATATATAAATAAGCCTAAGTTGTTTCTGCACTTTCAACAACGGGTACAAATAATATTAAACTAACGATTATTTTAAGCGAAAAACAAAAGAATTTTATGATCGTTTGCGAGGAAAATAAACATTTAAGGCATGCTCAAGTTTAAAAA
This sequence comes from Trileptium ribeirensis, assembly GCA_030248225.1. NCBI lineage: Eukaryota > Metazoa > Nematoda > Enoplea > Enoplida > Thoracostomopsidae > Trileptium > Trileptium ribeirensis. The sequence goes on from JASANE010014872.1 coordinate 21,262, forward strand.
TAATTTGCGCCAAACAAAGGTATCGTCGTTTGGATATCTGAAATGTGCCGAAAAAACCAAACTTTGATACATAACGATGTATAATACCGAACTTCGCTGCACCAAAAAATCCGAGAGGTTTCGAATAACAAAATGTATTACACATTGACCTGACAGTACTATATTAATGAAAATCTATATCATATAAAGCGAAAACCTTACCGTTACGATATAGTTACGAGCTCAGGCTACTATCAAATCTAAGGCACATTATATCAAGAACGGCGTAGCGTGCATTTGACTTGTACAAGTTCGACGTCGATTACAAGAACGTATATTCATGAATCTATCAAACACCCGACCCAAAAATGATTATTGAGCGGAGCTCGGCGAAGCCGAGCGAAGCATTTTTATTTTCTGTCTGGGAGTAAAAAGGTCCATCCGTTCGTTAGGTCCGACGGATCTCAAGAACCACTGAACGGATTTTAAAAAACTTTTTTTTATTTGAAAGCCCATCATGTCAGAGTGTGCACCTGATATTTGGCATTAAAAAATTTTGAGCGGTTAATTAGTAATTAGCTAATTAGTTAATTTTATGCAGCTAAAATAGAGAATTTTGCAATATTTGTGGTATTTATTGAAATAGAATCGTGGGAAATAGAATAGGTTTTTTTGGGTCGAAGAATTCAAATATAATATTTTTACCAATGATAAAGCCCTATGCCCTATGCAATCTAGTTACAAGAACATAAAATTGAGTACATTCGTAATGCCACAGCCCAAGCTCCGCTCACAAATGTAGTTCCACTACCGACTAGTATATACTTATTACAAACGTTTAACAGCAGCTATGTGATCTGAGTTGTTAAACTCCGTAAAAACCAAATTACTACGATAGTTGGGAATAAACCCATGTTAATGTTGTTAACATGCAACAACAACGGACTCGAGCAGCCAGCCGGATAAGTTAATATACGTATAAATGCACAACTTGAAAGGTTCTAAACCTGCAAAAAAAGTTTAGCAACTACTCCGATTACATTAATTAAACGCCAGCAGATAATACGTAGTCTAAAATTTCAGCAAAATCATCGAGCAACCAGTCGGATAGGTTGATATTAACACACGCGCAACTTGAAAGGTTCTAAACCTGCAAAAAAAGTTTAGCAACTACTCCGATTACATTAAAACACCAACGGATAATAATCTAAAATTTCGAGCAAAAGGACAACGAATACAAGCTTCATATGTTTCGCGTTATTTAAAATACAAACTATTTTTTACCATATATAACACAGCGTACATGGTCTAAAATTATGCTAAACCTATTGTCACTTTTGTTGTAACACGGATGCCGCTCATTCTCAAATCTCATCTTACGGCAAAGAAGCTTAATCGAACATGTCACAAATTTTTGAGTTCAGGGCAGGCCATGCTATAACTATTTGTCATATGTGTGCTACTGAGTCGGTTACACAACTTTCGTACGCACATATATATATATACATGAATCATTACTGGCTACATCAGATTGGTGGCAAGAGTCGTCGCTACTATGTATAGCGACCTCCCCCCCAGGTTCCACTAAGTTCATGACCCCTCCGCCGTAAATTGGCGTCCCCTGCTCATACCCACAGGTACTTTCCTACTCGACTAAGTATATACTACAGGCAATTTTCATAAACAAAACGTATGCTAACTATTAATATAATTTGGCAAAAATATCAAGTTTTTCCCTGTGGCTACAATTTTGCATTTCTAAATATGCTCGATTGCAACCATTCGTTTAAATTACAACATTTTGATGTTTTCTAACATTTACAGTACTTTATGGACCGGGGATACGTATGTTTCCATGCGCACTTGAAGGTTCCTCCTAGGTTCGGAACTTCCAGATCATACTTCCCACCCAGCACCAGGCACCATAAGCAACCATTCGTTTAAATTACAACATTTTGATGTTTTCTAACATTTACAGTACTTTATGGACCGGGGATACGTATCTTTCCATGCGCACTTGAAGGTTCCTCCTAGGTTCCGAACTTCGTAACTTCCAGATCATACTTCCCACCTAGCACCAGCCACCATAAGCAACCATTCGTTAAATTACAACATTTTGATGTTTTCAACATTTACAGTACTTTATGGACCGGGGATACGTATCTTTCCATGTGCACTTGTAGGTTCCTCCTAGGTTCCGAACTTCGGAACTTCCACATCATACCTCCCACCAAGCACCAGGCACCATAAGCAACCATTCGTTAAATTACAACATTTTGATGTTTTCTAACATTTACAGTATATACTTTATGGACCGGGGATACGTATGTTTCCATGCGCACTTGTAGGTTCCTCCTAGGTTCCGAACTTCGGAACTTCCAGATCGTACTTCCCACCCAGCACCAGGCACCATAATTTTGCTAATTTGGAGAAGCCATCACAAAGCATGTATATTTATGCACACAAACGAATACGTATGGGAACGCTAAAAAAATAACACATATAAGCACTGGGCACAGAAAAAATATCCGATAGCCATAGTTTCCTTTTTTTAGAAAAATTAAAAATTCCACGGAATAATTTGAAAGAATTTTGAAACAACAATCCAATAAGAAGCCAAATGCTTGCTATTTTGCCAGATTCAATAATGTTTCGACCCCAAGCAACTACTGTCTCTGAGTAAAGTTTTAATTGGCCCATGAAAGAATGTCAAATTTTACCAATTTTTGATATTATTTGACCAAATGGATTTGCTACCATTTGCCATGCTCTTATATCTGTCGAAGGCAAAGGTTTACAATACAGAAATCATTAATTATTGTGTAATACAATTCTTGTTAAAATCATTCGTTATTTAAATAAGTAATTGAGGCAATAGCATTAATAAAAAGCATATTAAAAACCAAACAAATATCCAATTTGATCTTTTAGAACCGTGAAAACTAGGCCATTTTCGCGACGCTCAGAGTAAGTTGACTATTATAGATAAGTCAGACCGGGTGATATTTTTGTGGACCTTCTTCAAATCATATAAAGAACATCTTTTACTTTCTGACTTCACAGTAACACTTTACAAACGCAATCTTGTTCTTATTCTTTAACTATTCCTCCTATTTAATACTCTTCAGCCTTCACTATTCCATTTTAACTATTCCTCCTATTTAATACTCTTCAGCCTTCACTATTCCATTTTAACTCTTCCTCCTATTTAATACTCTTCAGCCTTCACTATTCCTCCTATTTAATACTCTTCAGCCTTCACTATTCCTCCTATTTAATACTCTTCAGCCTTCACTATTCCATTTTAACTATTCCTCCTATTTAATACTCTTCAGCCTTCACTATTCCTCCTATTTAATAATCTTCAGCCTTCACTATTCCATTTTAACTCTTCCTCCTATTTAATACTCTTCAGCCTTCACTATTCCTCCTATTTAATACTCTTCAGCCTTCACTATTCCATTTTAACTATTCCTCCTATTTAATACTCTTCAGCCTTAACTATTCCATTAGTATATCTATTGAGCTCAGTGTATTTGGCTACAGCACAATCATCATCGAATGATCGAACAACTGATTTTCCAATATTCTAAACATTCTATGTATATACAATGCAACTAAAATTGGGTCTTTCCTAGAATCCTCCACCAGCCCTAAATTGGTCAATTTTGAAGATACAGCGGAAATTTTGGTACATTTCGACTCAACTCGCCCACGCATTTATGACTAAAGTCTTAACATTTTACGAAGTTTAAGTATTTGGCACCTATCAATAACAACTTGTGAAGTATATAGATCCTGAATTTGGTCCCCGTCAAAAGTAAATCCTGAATTTCGAAACCTTCAAGTGCAAATTCTGTGGACGCCTATGATGCCAAGTGTTCTTCCAATTTGGATAACTTTTCTGCTATATCTATATTTCGATATTTAGCAAATCCTACTAATTTATCTATTTTTTTCATTTTTTAATTCCCTTCAAAGTTATAGACACCGGGCGTGTTAGAACATTCCGCTATACTACAATCGTCATTGAACAATTCAAAGTTATAGACACCGGGCGTGTTAGAACATTCCGCTATACTAGAATCGTAATTGAACAATTCAACAGAATCGCCAATATTTTATGTTAGATTTGGGACTATTTGCATCTGGCGTGACATGAATATATAACAAAAACAAGTTTTTGAAAAACTGACAAAAAGATATCATATTGCCTTGTACAAAAGCTAAATTTCACATGACAGCTATGCGCAATATTACATGGATATGTAGCACTGCTCTTCACTTGTTACCAAATAATAATACAGCAAATGAAGAACAAATAATAATTGTATCTACATGCAAACTTTAAAGCACAGCAGTACCGCAAATACACTTGCAATATAGGCTACCACTATGTTACAAGCTAGTTACTTGTATCCACAATTGTACAGTTTACTCGTTCAAACTCGTCACGTTATTAATTTGTTTTGATATCATGTCATGTTTGTAATCATGTCATGTTCACAATCGTGAAAAGTTATAAATGTAATTATATTCCCACGCTGAAATATAACTATTTAAGTTTTACAATTGTTCTCAGAAATGAAGAACCAACCAAAAATAGCGACCATATGCAAAATATGCTCACAGCTACAAACTACTGTGTGGCAATTTTTGGCATCGCAAAGCCGAAGCTCAAAAAATAAATCCAAACAGTTCTATTTCCAGAATTATGACACCATGAGTTACTATTGCTTTGCACAAGTAAAAGATTAGCTTATATGTTATTGAAACCAGTTGTTAAACCAGACATTGTGCTAAACCTATTTTAGATACTCGTGGCATACACTGCACCGGACTAAAACTGCTAAATTTTGTCACCAACAATAGTCAAATTTTATTATTATTTTATATTGAAGGGCTAGAATAGTTCTACAAGTTTATTAAGATTGCTATTGCTAAAGGTATAAGAGCCGTGTGTATCCAACAAGGAAAACGTGAGGGAGATAACTACATAAAAGCGATTCATGAAATAAAAATTTTTCCTCAAAGTTGTCATTTGTGAACTTCAAACGTTTCAGTCGTTTTGGTCGTTACAAAAGACATATAAAAAGGCTACCACGGTTTTCAAATTTCCTGAGAGTAGCATTTAATTTTCACGACTGCATTTAATGTATTTCTGTCCTTCAGGGAGGCTAAATATGGCTCATGAAGCCAAAAGTAGTCACAAACCGACAGTAGTGACAAGCTACACTGGTCACAATTTAGTTTCACCTCGCCATATATATATAATGACATAAAAACTATAAACAGATATGGCGAATCCAAGTGATATATTTAAATTACATTTATAAAAATGAAATGCCAGCAATAAAACAAGCCGAAAACGCATATTTTACACAAAGGGCCTCATTCGAAATTTATATATACTCGTCAGCGACAAGCCACACTCGTTCAATTTAGATTCACCTCGCAATACATATTTTTATAATGACATCAAAACTATAAACAGATATAGTGAAGCATATATAAGTGATATGTTTAAAGTAGATGGACAAAATTGAAATGAAAACAATAAAACAAGAGGAAAAAAATCTACTTTACACAAAAGCGACACATTCGATATGTATGCAAGGAAGACACAGACAACTGGAACACACACGCACATACTATCCCCCTGACGTTGCACTGGGGCAGTCTAAACGAAAAATATTAGGATGGTCTCAGGCGGGCCACGCGATATCACTGTAGCTTTAACGAACACTCATGGCTCCGAACCATATACAGTAGCGGCCAGAAATAAGTGCAATCGAAAACGATCGAAATCGCAATCGATCGAAAATTCGTTTAATCGAAAAAAATGGGAATTTTAAAATTTTGAAATTTATCTAATTGCGCAAAATCGAAAACGATCGAAATCAATTAAACGAAATTTCGATCGATTATTTTGCACTTATTTCTGGCCGTGACTGTGCAACTATTATAGTACCATTCCTGATTAAACGGAAAAACACTAAGCATAAATGAAAGTTTCGCGTGTAGATATGGGAATTAGTGTAGCTAAACGGTTTGTTAATGGAAGGATGACGCGATAAGAAAATACTGATACTAAGTACTTTTTTCGAATATTATCACTTTTCATCTTTAGCAGAATGTACAGAAAAGAAAAGACATTTCCAAGAAATACAAACTAGTTTTCAATACTCAAATACGTTTACAATATCAGCAGTAATATTTTGAATTGGGTGTAGCATGTTCAAAGCAATAATAATAATAATAAGGTCTAAACAGATTCAATGGCAAAACACAATCTCTAAAACTAATCGTAACCGGATTCCGTGATGCCACAAGAAGGCGTATAAACAATGCATAGCTAATTCAATTCCGCGCGGAAGCGACTAAAACATGCAATTGTTTCGCAGTCAAAACTAAACATTTTCACTACTCTGCTTTCAAAGGAGCAGACCTATGAACCATTATGTACCTATGCTTGGAAGACCCCAGTTTTGTACCTATGGCTCGGAAGACCCTAGTTTTGACGCGGTTACGCAATACCGCCTGTGGGTCGGTTCTGATATTTACTTTCAATTCTCAATTTTTCCATACTGTTAATGTTTCCAAAAGCCTACGATAGCCTCTCAGGCCCAATGGCGTGTAGTATTTTACAACATCACACCATCTTTCAGTAATACAAGGCAATATTGTTACTTCAAACAGCATGTATTGTATTCCGAAATTCATATCAAAGTCGAACTAAGCCTACTTCTAAATTTTATTAATACGTACATTTCCTAGAATTAGATGAGACGAGTTTTTATGTAACCTTGAGAAGAAACAAAATCTGGAATATGTTGCCTTGAACACAAACAAAAAGTGACCGAACAGTTCCGAACGCACGGATGTTTGCTGTCAATAGAAAAATGACAAAACATATTTTATGAATAACGTCTCGCGATACTGTACCTAAAATGCGTCATATGTTTACCTGATTAATATTAATATCTGCAAAAGAGTAAAACCATTACTCAAACGATATTAATTTGACGTTTGGCCAAGACTTAAATGCAGCTGCTCCTTGTGTTTTTGAAATAAATCCGATGCTTGCTTAGTCCTTTACCCGTTTTCACACAATGTTCTTCAAATTCAGTGTTTCCTTCTCATATCGTTTTAAACACTCACCTTATACGATATTAATTTGACGTTTGGTCAACACTTAAATGCAGCTGCTCCTTGTGTTTTGAAATAAATCCGATGCTTGCTTAGTCCTTTACCCGTTTTCACACAATGTTCTTCAAATTCAGTGTTTCCTTCTCATATCGTTTTAAACACTCACCTTATACGATATTAATTTGACGTTTGGTCAACACTTAAATGCAGCTGCTCCTTGTATTTTTGAAATAAATCCGATGCTTGCTTAGTCCTTTACCCGTTTTCACACAATGTTCTTCAAATTCAGTGTTTCCTTCTCATATCGTTTTAAACACTCACCTTATACGATATTAATTTGACGTTTGGCCAAGACTTAAATGCAGCTGCTCCTTGTGTTTTTGAAATAAATCCGATGCTTGCTTAGTCCTTTACCCGTTTTCACACAATGTTCTTCAAATTCAGTGTTTCCTTCTCATATCGTTTTAAACACTCACCTTATACGATATTAATTTGACGTTTGGTCAACACTTAAATGCAGCTGCTCCTTGTGTTTTGAAATAAATCCGATGCTTGCTTAGTCCTTTACCCGTTTTCACACAATGTTCTTCAAATTCAGTGTTTCCTTCTCATATCGTTTTAAACACTCACCTTATACGATATTAATTTGACGTTTGGTCAACACTTAAATGCAGCTGCTCCTTGTATTTTTGAAATAAATCCGATGCTTGCTTAGTCCTTTACCCGTTTTCACACAATGTTCTTCAAATTCAGTGTTTCCTTCTCACATCATTTTAAACACTCACCTTATACGATATTAATTTGACGTTTGGCCAAGACTTAAATGCAGCTGCTCCTTGTGTTTTTGAAATAAATCCGATGCTTGCTTAGTCCTTTACCCGTTTTCACACAATGTTCTTCAAATTCAGTGTTTCCTTCTCATATCGTTTTAAACACTCACCTTATACGATATTAATTTGACGTTTGGTCAACACTTAAATGCAGCTGCTCCTTGTATTTTTGAAATAAATCCGATGCTTGCTTAGTCCTTTACCCGTTTTCACACAATGTTCTTCAAATTCAGTGTTTCCTTCTCATATCGTTTTAAACACTCACCTTATACGATATTAATTTGACGTTTGGTCAACACTTAAATGCAGCTGCTCCTTGTATTTTTGAAATAAATCCGATGCTTGCTTAGTCCTTTACCCGTTTTCACACAATGTTCTTCAAATTCAGTGTTTCCTTCTCACATCATTTTAAACACTCACCTTATACGATATTAATTTGACGTTTGGCCAAGACTTAAATGCAGCTGCTCCTTGTGTTTTTGAAATAAATCCGATGCTTGCTTAGTCCTTTACCCGTTTTCACACAATGTTCTTCAAATTCAGTGTTTCCTTCTCATATCGTTTTATACACTCACCTTATACGATATTAATTTGACGTTTGGCCAAGACTTAAATGCAGCTGCTCCTTGTGTTTTTGAAATAAATCCGATGCTTGCTTAGTCCTTTACCCGTTTTCACACAATGTTCTTCAAATTCAGTGTTTCCTTCTCACATCATTTTAAACACTCACCTTATACGATATTAATTTGACGTTTGGCCAAGACTTAAATGCAGCTGCTCCTTGTATTTTTGAAATAAATCCGATGCTTGCTTAGTCCTTTACCCGTTTTCACACAATGTTCTTCAAATTCAGTGTTTCCTTCTCATATCGTTTTAAACACTCACCTTATACGATATTAATTTGACGTTTGGCCAAGACTTAAATGCAGCTGCTCCTTGTGTTTTGAAATAAATCCGATGCTTGCTTAGTCCTTTACCCGTTTTCACACAATGTTCTTCAAATTCAGTGTTTCCTTCTCATATCGTTTTAAACACTCACCTTATACGATATTAATTTGACGTTTGGCCAAGACTTAAATGCAGCTGCTCCTTGTGTTTTTGAAATAAATCCGATGCTTGCTTAGTCCTTTACCCGTTTTCACACAATGTTCTTCAAATTCAGTGTTTCCTTCTCATATCGTTTTAAACACTCACCTTATACGATATTAATTTGACGTTTGGTCAACACTTAAATGCAGCTGCTCCTTGTATTTTTGAAATAAATCCGATGCTTGCTTAGTCCTTTACCCGTTTTCACACAATGTTCTTCAAATTCAGTGTTTCCTTCTCATATCGTTTTAAACACTCACCTTATACGATATTAATTTGACGTTTGGCCAAGACTTAAATGCAGCTGCTCCTTGTGTTTTGAAATAAATCCGATGCTTGCTTAGTCCTTTACCCGTTTTCACACAATGTTCTTCAAATTCAGTGTTTCCTTCTCACATCATTTTAAACACTCACCTTATACGATATTAATTTGACGTTTGGCCAAGACTTAAATGCAGCTGCTCCTTGTGTTTTTGAAATAAATCCGATGCTTGCTTAGTCCTTTACCCGTTTTCACACAATGTTCTTCAAATTCAGTGTTTCCTTCTCATATCGTTTTATACACTCACCTTATACGATATTAATTTGACGTTTGGCCAACACTTAAATGCAGCTGCTCCTTGTATTTTTGAAATAAATCCGATGCTTGCTTAGTCCTTTACCCGTTTTCACACAATGTTCTTCAAATTCAGTGTTTCCTTCTCACATCATTTTAAACACTCACCTTATACGATATTAATTTGACGTTTGGCCAAGACTTAAATGCAGCTGCTCCTTGTGTTTTGAAATAAATCCGATGCTTGCTTAGTCCTTTACCCGTTTTCACACAATGTTCTTCAAATTCAGTGTTTCCTTCTCTATCTTAAACACTCACCTAACGATATTAATTGACTTTCGCCAAGACAAATGCAGCGCTCCTGTAAAAAACCATCTCCTATCCTACCCTTTCACCATTCTTAAACATCCTTCTTAAACACTCACCTTATACGATATTAATTTGACGTTTGGCCAAGACTTAAATGCAGCTGCTCCTTGTGTTTTTGAAATAAATCCGATGCTTGCTTAGTCCTTTACCCGTTTTCACACAATGTTCTTCAAATTCAGTGTTTCCTTCTCATATCGTTTTAAACACTCACCTTATACGATATTAATTTGACGTTTGGCCAAGACTTAAATGCAGCTGCTCCTTGTGTTTTTGAAATAAATCCGATGCTTGCTTAGTCCTTTACCCGTTTTCACACAATGTTCTTCAAATTCAGTGTTTCCTTCTCATATCGTTTTATACACTCACCTTATACGATATTAATTTGACGTTTGGCCAAGACTTAAATGCAGCTGCTCCTTGTATTTTTGAAATAAATCCGATGCTTGCTTAGTCCTTTACCCGTTTTCACACAATGTTCTTCAAATTCAGTGTTTCCTTCTCATATCGTTTTATACACTCACCTTATACGATATTAATTTGACGTTTGGCCAAGACTTAAATGCAGCTGCTCCTTGTGTTTTTGAAATAAATCCGATGCTTGCTTAGTCCTTTACCCGTTTTCACACAATGTTCTTCAAATTCAGTGTTTCGTTCTCATATCGTTTTAAACACTCACCTTATACGATATTAATTTGACGTTTGGTCAACACTTAAATGCAGCTGCTCCTTGTATTTTTGAAATAAATCCGATGCTTGCTTAGTCCTTTACCCGTTTTCACACAATGTTCTTCAAATTCAGTGTTTCGTTCTCATATCATTAAACACTCACCTTATACGATATTAATTTGACATTTGGCCAAGACTTAAATGCGCTCTTTGTGTTTTGAAGGCGCTCCGATGCTTGCTTAGTCTTTTTCCTGTTTTCACACAATATTCTTCAAATTCAGTGTTTCTTTCTCATATCTTTTAATCACTCACCTTATACGATATTAATTTGACGTTTGGTCAACACTTAAATGCAGCTGCTCCTTGTATTTTTGAAATAAATCCGATGCTTGCTTAGTCCTTTACCCGTTTTCACACAATGTTCTTCAAATTCAGTGTTTCCTTCTCATATCGTTTTATACACTCACCTTATACGATATTAATTTGACGTTTGGCCAAGACTTAAATGCAGCTGCTCCTTGTGTTTTTGAAATAAATCCGATGCTTGCTTAGTCCTTTACCCGTTTTCACACAATGTTCTTCAAATTCAGTGTTTCGTTCTCATATCGTTTTAAACACTCACCTTATACGATATTAATTTGACGTTTGGTCAACACTTAAATGCAGCTGCTCCTTGTATTTTTGAAATAAATCCGATGCTTGCTTAGTCCTTTACCCGTTTTCACACAATGTTCTTCAAATTCAGTGTTTCCTTCTCATATCGTTTTATACACTCACCTTATACGATATTAATTTGACGTTTGGCCAAGACTTAAATGCAGCTGCTCCTTGTGTTTTTGAAATAAATCCGATGCTTGCTTAGTCCTTTACCCGTTTTCACACAATGTTCTTCAAATTCAGTGTTTCGTTCTCATATCGTTTTAAACACTCACCTTATACGATATTAATTTGACGTTTGGTCAACACTTAAATGCAGCTGCTCCTTGTATTTTTGAAATAAATCCGATGCTTGCTTAGTCCTTTACCCGTTTTCACACAATGTTCTTCAAATTCAGTGTTTCGTTCTCATATCGTTTTAAGCACTCACCTTATACGATATTAATTTGACGTTTGGTCAACACTTAAATGCAGCTGCTCCTTGTATTTTTGAAATAAATCCGATGCTTGCTTAGTCCTTTACCCGTTTTCACACAATGTTCTTCAAATTCAGTGTTTCCTTCTCATATCGTTTTATACACTCACCTTATACGATATTAATTTGACGTTTGGCCAAGACTTAAATGCAGCTGCTCCTTGTATTTTTGAAATAAATCCGATGCTTGCTTAGTCCTTTACCCGTTTTCACACAATGTTCTTCAAATTCAGTGTTTCCTTCTCATATCGTTTTATACACTCACCTTATACGATATTAATTTGACGTTTGGCCAAGACTTAAATGCAGCTGCTCCTTGTGTTTTTGAAATAAATCCGATGCTTGCTTAGTCCTTTACCCGTTTTCACACAATGTTCTTCAAATTCAGTGTTTCGTTCTCATATCGTTTTAAACACTCACCTTATACGATATTAATTTGACGTTTGGTCAACACTTAAATGCAGCTGCTCCTTGTATTTTTGAAATAAATCCGATGCTTGCTTAGTCCTTTACCCGTTTTCACACAATGTTCTTCAAATTCAGTGTTTCGTTCTCATATCGTTTTAAGCACTCACCTTATACGATATTAATTTGACGTTTGGCCAACACTTAAATGCAGCTGCTCCTTGTATTTTTGAAATAAATCCGATGCTTGCTTAGTCCTTTACCCATTTTCACAACAATGTTCTTCAAATTCAGCGTTTCGTTCTCATATCGTTTTATATACTCACCTAAGTAGATTAGGTAAGGCGAATTGCAGAGGTTTCTGCGAAATTCAATGGTATTAATACAGTCGCAGATAACAATTCAGAGCCATAATTAAGCGTTTTTTAACTTTGGCAGCTTTGTATAAGGCTTTCATTATTTTCAATATCACCGACATTATACTTTAATCGGACTTACACAAAGTTGACTTTCTCGTTTTAAACCTACAATTATTCATGAACATGGTAAAACCAACATTTGTGTAGTATACATCCTAGTGCTACAATAATTCTAATTTTTCATGAAAATTTGTTGTAATTTGTAAATTTTGAAAAATTCCATCTTTTTGGTCATCGGAAAAAGAAATTAAAATGACCTATGGATGGCCTCCAAGAATGTTCTGGAAATAACCCCGGCGTTAAACTTTATTGCTGGTGCATTACCGTTCTATCACTTTGAATGGACGATGGGTGGGTAGGCTTAACTTGGAATATGATAGTAATCGTTAGGCCTTTACCAGCCATATTGGGTCCTTTTTTGCCTCGCCGCGTTAGTATCTAATGTACGACACGGCAAAATTTTCAATCAAACAATAATTGATAAAACTAATTAATGCCATCATGCTTCCAAAACAGAGATCCTTACAGGCTTATTTAAGAAATGATCCCTCACGTGCTGACAAAATAATGACCCCTTACAAATTTGCGCGAAATAGCGATCCCACACGAGCTCACGAAATTAATATGATCTTTTACAAATTTACGAAATAATGGTCCCTAATGCGCTTGGTAAATAATTATCACTGACAAATTGCGAAATGATGGCCCTTCATGAGCTTGCGAAATCATGATCACGTACAAATTTGCGAAATAATAATCCCTAATGCGCTTGGTAAATAATTGTCACTTACAAATTGCGAAATGATGGTCCCTCACGAACTTACGAAACCATGATGCCTTGCAAACTTATGAAACGACGACCTTTTCCCTTTCAAGCTTACGAAATACCACTCGTTGCCTAAACTTAAATCGTGACGCCAAACGTTTTGCTAAGTCACATAACATATCTGTTAATATCTACTTGTTGAGCCCCACTTGACCATATCAGCACCTTCGGGCTACTTTTACGGCAAGCAGTTGGAATCTGATTTCGGCGCGAACTGTAAGGCACAAATCGAGATTTAAAGCTTTCGTTTGAGCTATGCGAGGCGAAGGGGCGTTGCAAACTTAAGCTTGGAATGAAATTAACAAACCGACAATCCCAAATTTCACCAAATGAAAAGCAACAATTCTTCATTACCAATCAATTCAACAATCCAAGCAGGTGCACTTGCACAAGAATCAGCAGTGTTAGAGGCTGTATGTTTAATAAAATACCAGTCGAGATCACAGGTTGCAATAAAAACACGTACATCTTAATTTAATGCTTTATTAACTTGTTTTGGAAGTTCAAATTACATTTTTAATTGTAAAGAAACAAAATCACAATGCATAAAATGATTTTTGTATTATAGTGACTGTGGCTATAACCTCTCGAATATGAAGAAAGCATAATGGAAAAAATACGACACTCCGCAGCACTCCAATATTAATTCGTGATTGACGGCGTAGGCGTGTTCGGCTCTAGTCCGTCATTTGGTTGAGGTAATCGTGAACTGAAGCTTTAGTTTTGTATTGTCCTGTCCAGTTTTGAAGTGGGGTCGGTTAAACAATTAAGATCGTTCCAACCGATCGCCTTCTCCACAATATTGTACGATCTGTGTATGCTGATACCCAGACGATAGGGGAGCGAAACCCAAAACGCCCATGGCATCAAACACGAGTTGCAATGTTATTTCAGTGCAGCAGCTGACAAAGATCATGCCCTTCCGTTATGCACTCTTGCTAATATTAAAACAATCCATAACATTTTATAAGGTACTCAGGCATTCAGCTGGCCTATAGGTACCGTTGAGTCGCTCTCGTAGTTTCCAGCATTGATGGGATAAAATCTAAATAATTTTCATTAGCTCACCGTGTATTCGTTTAAGATTGTTCGAGATCGAGACCTTTATTGGTTTTCGTAACCCCAAAAACCGACCGAATAAACTAAATTATACCTGGGATTTCAACCGAGTTCAACTTTGGAAAATCCTAATCATATAGTTCGTTCTGGGAGTACAACAATTTTATGTCTTGTGGGTGATAAAGGATTTTTCAACAAAGAACACCACAGTGAATAGAGAAGATACATCGAAAACACTGCTAGTTAATTTTCTACTTATGATAACCGTCACATTATCAACAAAAATTGTCAATCTGAGCAAAAATATTACATTATTCAAATTTGACTCGGCAATACTATATAAATGTTGACAGTATAACAAACAACAACCAGAAACGCCGTTTATTGTAGTAAAATGCAGCTGGTATAGCGAGCAGTATTATGCTACAAATTATTATCGCAACGTTCACTCAGTTATAACCGCTAGTGCTATGATTCGATGTCAGATGATCCCTTGCGTCACCACAATGAGCTGCAATTGAATCAGTATTATTGACATTGGGTTTTGTTACACTACCTCCAATGGCCTGACTACTACTATTAATAGTATTTGAACTATTGGTTGTACTCCATCGTCTCACCGATAAGGGAGTCAAGTTTAGCGGAGAGTTCTTCGATAATAGCAGCAATTGCTGTTGTTGTTCTGGGCTTTGAAAGCGTAAGTTTACCGTCGAACGACAATCATCACCTGCAGTTGATGAACGAGCAATTGCAAGGCTTGTTATCCAAGATGATACCGATCGAGGCAAGGTACTTGATACAAGTGACACAATAAGAGCACGAAATTTTCGCCGATACAGCAATACTTGAAGTAATATTGCAATATCGACGCTAATTTGAATACAGCCACAAATATAAAACTGAGGCGGTGTCGAGCGAAGAATAAAATATATCGTTTTGAGAACATCGCCGAGGAACCAAAACAGTACCATTTTGACACTGAAATAGGGTTAGCTGCAACATAATTTAGAATTTAAACAATAATTTTTGCCAGAAAAGATATCGAAACAGATTGAGATCGAACGTGCCTTCATTGCCTAACTACTAATAATTGAGCAAATAAGATAATAGAGTCAGAAACAAAAATAAGTGCATAAAAACGAACGCGAAACGGCGAACGAGCGTCAACGCAAACGAACATTTTAGAGCGTCGGTTTACAAACAAACGTAAACGATAACGAATCTTACAAACATGCGCATGAATGTTTTTGCGTTCGTTTGTGAACGAACCTAAACGTAAACTAACGTTATAACGTTCGTTTACAAACGAACGTTGTTCCATTGGTTTTCTTGCACTTATTTTTGACCGTGCCGTCTGACTATACCAGGACAACTAGATATAAACAAGTTTGTGGAAACAAATCCTAGCACAAAACGTAAGCGACAATGCTAAAGAGATTTTAGGTCCTATGTAACTTTTAGTTAAGAAGATAATATAAGCGGGTTATAGCTGCAAGTTAAATGAAACAAATGTTACAAAGCTGTGTTAATCCCGCCCCCAACATATCTATTACTATTGGGTATCAAATTCCGCAATGCAGCAGGTTACATCTGGTTTTAGCAATACAGTATAGTTTTCCACCTGCTGGTCATAGCGCCATATAAGATATGGCAATACTTAAATTACCAACACTGAGCAAATGCAAACCCTCGTTGTAGTATTATGCCCACACCATAAGTCCCAACTAACCCGCTTTGCTCTTGAATGTACGGCAACTTGCGCCACAGCTGCCCTGTCAATCAAAAAGCCACATTGCTATATTAATCTTTTAGCAATACAGTATACTGTTCTACCCGCTGGTCGTAGCGCCATATACGAAATGGCAATACTTAAATTACCAACATTGAGCGAATGCAAACCATCGTTGTAGTATTATGCCCACACCAGAAGTCCTAAATAACCCGCTTTGATCTTGAATGTACGGCCACTTGCGCCACAGCTGCCCCGTCAACTTAAAAAACCACATTGCTATATTAATCTTTCAGCAATACAGTATAGTGTTCTCCCTGCTTATCATAGCGCCATATAAGATATGGTATTACTTAAATTACTAACATTGACCAAATGCAAACCATCGTTGTAGTATTATGCCAGAAGTCCTAAATAACTCGCTTTGCTCTTCAATGCACGGCCACTTGTGCCACAGCTGCCCTGTCAACTCAAAAAACCACACTGCTATATTAATCTTTGCGCTACAGTTTTCGGGTACTATTCACCAAAATAAATATATACCACATGGCGCCTATTTCTCAGGTACGTTTACAGAAATAATCACGCTAATAAAATATCATTGAGCAACCATTATGGTACATAAAGGCTTACTTCATTAGACGACAATATTATGCGTATAAACCGGTTGAAAAAGTTTTAGTCAAATCAATTCAATAAATTTATTCATACTTATAGCATTAAAACCAAATGGCCATAGAACACAAATTTATGCACCGCTCGCTAATCGTTGCTATAATCCCCCATACAAACCAGCACCAGACACGTAGTACGATTTCGAGATCTTATTAGCATGTCAAAACAACGTAGGAAAATATCCCAAGGCAGATGGGCTCCTGAGCCTCCAACGTTTTAAAATACAAAATATACAAAATGGTTAGCTCGCAAAAACTAAGGGGGTTAATATTCCGAAACAGATATGCAGCCAAACGGCCTCTGTCCTCATTTTAATGATAAAATCTATCTCTTTCCAAATCTGGCACTACTATATCTCTATGTATTTTCACTGTCTAGTTAATAAACATAATTTTATCAGAAGGTAAAGTGTGAAATAAATACACAAAAAGCGATAATTAAAGCACTTTACATTAAAGCAGAAGTCATTCTATGTGGCAGTTCTAATCTCATATAATCTCAATCTCATATGATTAAGCTTTCAAAGGATAAAAAAACGGGTTAAATCCAAGTAAAATTCTCGAAAACCAAAACGACAGCAAAAATCGGCTAGAATGGATTTCAAATGTGTTCCTAGAAAATCATTATTTAACTTCGAACGGCTCAAGATCAGTTCCTATACTCCTAACTCGACTCAAGGAATCATGAATAATTAATCTCCGCCAGTATCCCGTTGGTGTTGTACCCTAACTCACGGTTGATGAACAGAATGACTTCGGCCAAAGTAGGGAAATTACTCACGTCCCCCCGTCATCTCCGAAGTCGGAAAGACTCAACAAGCCAGGACGGGCGGGACAATCAGAAGAGTGGTGGCTACTTACGAGACGGTGGTTCCAGAATAATAACTTCCTAATCATGTATAATATTGTCACTACGATTTCCTCTCAAATCTAACACTCACCCGCACTTACATAACAATCCATACCATGCATCTTGCATCGTACATCCGACGTCCAAGATCGAAACAACGCGAGCCCAAAATCATAAAATATACTGACAAAGATCTACTAAATAAACCGAACTTTCAAACTGATTCGTATTTTCTAGTCGGAAAACATCTGGTCTCCGCTGCGATTTCTTTGATTTTGGACTCCGACAAATCGGAGACCATTTAATCAACCGGAATTTCGGTCTTTCTTCAATTAAACCAATCGGATTTTAAAATTGGGACTACTACAGGAAACCCGTAGCAGTCCCAAACCAAAAGAAAGAGTTTACACTCCTTCAGTTAATTACCTATTAATTAGCTCGTAAAAGAGTACGAGCTTTTATCTGAAATGGTTCAACTTTTGCCAACCCGTCCTTCGCCCCGATGTTAGGTCAGCAAAATGCTGATTTTTACATTCTCTGCACTACTTTTCCAGATTATTAAATCTCTTTAATTCTTACGTCATGAAACCCCTAAATTTAACCCTTTCTTCTCTTCAATTTAATCTCCCTAACCATATAATTTGTAAATATTAAATTTAACTAGAAACTATATAATATTTATAACTAAGCAATTCACAAATATATACTTCTATAAATATACTTATATATGTTCCTACATCCTAAGTTATAAACATTGCGTAAGGTTTACCTAATAAATATACTAATAGCTATTATTAATATTAAAATTATACAACATTTATTTAATTAGTACATTAATAACTACTATATTAATTTTATGTCCAATATGCTACACAAAATTTACATAATAAACATATTAATAACTATACTTTAACATTAAATATATAATTATATTTAATTAATACATAAATAAATAATTTAACTATAATACTTCCATACTAATGCGTCACTTAATATTTATACAATATATTAACTAAATTTTAATATCAAATTTATATGAATTATGTATTCATAATTTATTATCACTAACTTATATATTTTAATCTATACTTATATATTTACATAGGTACATACATGTACCTACTATACTTACATATATAATGGGGGCGAATTCCCGGTACCATGTAAACATGGTACCAATTTCCGAAAAGCAAATAAGAAGGTAAACAAACAAACACAGGACTGGAACGTGCGAAGGGGCTTCCAGTTCCTTACTCAGTGGGCCAATCGAGGCGCACGCTTCGGAATCAAACTCGGCTCAAGGAGCCGATCAGTTTTCTATCCAATACCGTGGTGGTAAGACGAAAAAGAGGAAACCGGACTCTTAGACGAGCCTATCAATGTTAACGGTAGAAAAAGAGGGAGTTTTAAGTGCCTCCAACAGGCTGGGGATATGCTTTGTGGGCTGAGTTACATTTTCGTATACGGCTAATTCAAGGGAATGCAACGATGGGTGACATATCCATCGGAAAATTTTCGTAACTTTCATGACAGTACTGAACCCAAGGTGGGCACAGCGGGTCCCTACCTGGCACAAATTATACCCTAAAACCCGCGGAACATTGCTATAATTTTTATATCGATTAGTAGTAATTAAGTTATAAAAACTAATAATTTTCTAACCCTTCCAAACGCTAAAATTTCATGAGTAACTTAGTTATTCTGTAGTAAGTCCGTAAACTTTGAACTGATCTTGATGGTAGCAGTCGTATTGGAAAGTCCGAAAAGTTTTGTGCCACAAAAGCCTGGCCCGATCCTATAAAATCGTAAGCCGTAACGGAGTTACGAGCCGGAACACCAATAACCCTCAATTGCGAGAATTCGGAATTGGCACCTTGAAAAACATTTTGTTTGCTAAACTTTCCTGTTATCCCACTGAAAGTAAACACTGGAGAATTCGATAACTTATATTTGATGCTTACAAATTTTATATTTTTGTGAAATTTGCTGTCCGCTGCACGGCGAACAGTCGCAACCAAAGACTCTTTTTCATTGTTAGGGGCGGTCAGGACGGGTTCTTCAAACCACGAAATTTCCTCACAAATGTCCAAAACTCATAAATGCGGGAGTAAACATAAGGTGATCTAACCAACCACCCTATTTTGTAAAAGTCCACATCAAATTGCAAACTCTTGTTACGAAAAATTCTCAAATTCATCGGTTTTTCACTAATAAAAAACCGGCAAAATCAAATACAAGTGCCAGAAATTATAACTTGTGCTTGAGTAGAATTTTGGTGAACAAATTTAACGCAATGCCACGAACAAATCAACTCTGCAGCAAAGTTCTAACAAAACCAGTTTAATTCAAAGTCGACAGATTTTCGTTCTCTAAAATCTCGGTAATTTTGGTTGAATTTTCGTGAACGCAAAATGGTTACATTTCACAATCGGTCACAGCGCAATGGATTGTGTTCATGAACAGTTTTAGGCCAAATTTTAATTGACCAACAGGGTTCTGTAACTATTTTTATGCAAAATTATACAAGATTGTTGGTGGGGTCATTTTAGGTTTCCTAACAGTAAAAAACTAAAATAAATTTATTAAATAAACTTGCCTCATTCCTACAGTAGAACTTCGAGCATAATTTGAGAGCAGTTGGGGCGTGCCGACTAAAGCCTCAATAAGTAGAGCAGCAAATCCGATACCTTCGATATACAATGGATACTCGAATCCCACGACACTGATCAAATAGACGACTAGAACGAAAAGCGTCAGGAATAAACAGTAGCTAGAAAAATCGGTCCACCTCCAAAAATGTTCGATCAGGGCTCCATCTGAAATAACCTCACTGGTAAGAATAATACGTACATTTTTATCATGTTAGTGAACGCACATCATAGCAACTAAAAAGGCGTTATTGTTTTTGTCGTGTCAGGGTGCTTCCTAGACTCAAATTTTAAAACAATACATCTCCGAAGAACTGAACTTTCACATTATATACGTTAATGATGTTGTAGTAAAGTCAACTGAACAATACTTCAATACTATTTACGAGACTGATACACCCAGTCACGGTATTCGGTCCAAAATAGAATTCTATTAAAACATTTACTACCAGGACCACACGAGACATATCAATATTTATATCGTTTGTAAAAATAATCAGTTTTTTATTGCCATACTCAATTTTCTCGGTTTAGCAGGTTATTTTTGCGACTCAGGGTTTCCATGGCCTTTTAAGCTGTTCAGGGTTCTTCAGAGATTTTCAGATTTATTAAAGCTGTGGCGACCATGATTGCTGTTATGAGTTTTTGTCAGAGCAGCCGTTTTAGAGCTACGAAGCGAAGTTTAAAAATAATTAAAACTCAAAAGGAAAATTTTCAAAAATTTTTTCAAAGTAAGCTTTATGCTCGATCGGGTGATCGAAAGGATTATTTGAGCCCTTAGACACACTTTAGTTTCAACGTTTTAACACCGGAGGAAAATTTGTAACTTTGGCGCCAAAATTATCAGATTTTGCCACTTTTTGTAATGTCTATAGGTCATACTATAAAATATGTCTATACTTTTTCTCTGAAACTGAATACGATGAAAGCAATTGTATTTGCGCGGTATGCATGGTTTAGCGTTTAGAGCCAAGTTTAGAGTCTTACAACGTAAAAATTACTCTTATATAACTTTCTAAAAATGTGTGGTTTATAAATTTCAAATGGTTGCATCTTTTTGGCTAATGGAGGAAGAGAATAAAAAGTTCTTCGCTTTTCATATATAACTAGTGACCGTACCGTTGCCACTGAACTAATACCGGTGTATAATCGCTATCCCAGGATTTGAAATGGGCCTCAATTTGAAACGACGAAATAATCGCCAAACGCGCAGTACCAATACTCACTCAGTTTCCAAACGATTTGCAAATTACTTACTATATTTCCGCAGGAAATCTGAAACTGTTTTTCGGGCTTTATGAGGAACTATTAAAAGTATGCATCTGGTCTTGTTTTGTTAGCATAAGCTAAGGATGAACAGTTCCAACAGGGTTAAAGTAAAAATGCTACTGAAATATTTTGTCCTACTTACGTTTTACATAGCTGCTGCTGTTACATAGTTGAGGTAAAATTTTGTTCTATCAGGTTGTAAAAGGAACTTGTTCACTGTGTGTATGAAAACGTATGTCTAGACTAGAAATAGAGCAAAAGCGTGGAAAATTTTAAAGCTTTCAACCACAATCAGAGCAGGATTGCTAGAACTGGGACCGGAATTGCGGTAACTCCCTGTTGGAAAGATATCTGAAATTATTCATGGTAGCCTGATATGTGCAGTTTTAATAAAAAGAAACAAACATTTCGTATTAAATCTAACTAAAAATTGCTACTTAATATTATTATATTAGTGACAAAATCTCGATTGATGTTTTAAAAAAAGGAATATTAATTGAACATTATGGTATGTCTCAGTCTACATCGGACACCAATTCTCAAATTTTGAACCAAAATTTTATGCAACTAGGACGTCGCTCGTCTAGAATATGCACGATATTAACAAACTAAACATTTTATTATACACTGTTAGGATTCCAGCATACAGCGATGTTTCTTCGCCATAAGCACCGACACGAGCATAAGCAATTATTCAGACTGTAGATATCTACGTTTAGTTCCTCACATCCTTTGTCACATCTCACTCATAATATAAATGTAGTTAATAGATAATTCGCTCAACAAAGGCAGGGAGTAACCGGAATTCCGGTTCCGGCGAAAATCGTGTTCCGGTTGCGGTTCCGGCAAAGGGCAAAAACCATACCGGAACCGGAATTCCGGTTTAAAAATTTTGTTTGAAATTTTCCACGTTTTTTGCTTCATCCTGTAATCCAGACATATGTAATATATATTATACAATGATCAAGCTCCAATACAACCAAGCATAAGAAAAGATTAACTAACCAATTTGCCGTGTGAAACGTAAGTAGGGCACATAATTTGAGCATGAATTTTTCATAATAACCTACAGGAGTTTCTTAAATCAAAGCCAGGTCGATGCTTGTAACAGCTATTTTACACATCCAGAAGTCTGTGGGATACGTTTAAATTAAACCGGTCCAACTCGGTAACAGAGTATGGCTTACGTAGAAGTACTTAGCCTATGCTTGGCTAACATAAATTGCGTCAAGCACCAGCCGGTGCGCTTTAAACTTTGTAAATCAGGTAAAATTGAAGTAAAGTAACGTTATCTGCAACGCAAGCAGAAACTGCTTCCTTGGCAATGAACTGTATTTATTGAAACTGTGCGAGCAGCATCACAGTGTGTCTCATTTATAGCATTCTGATTAGAAAGTTATCATCATTGTCATCTAGCTGACGGGCACTGTTTGTCTAACGGTAGCCTAAACAGTGTCTCTGACCACTGATCAGAAAATTACCTTCTATCTATTATTTTCTCTTAGAATCATATAAACCAATAATTTTAAGTTTCCTGCAGAACATGCAACAAACGTATGTGTAGTAAAGGGAGGCGACTGGAGACAGAGCGAAAGTGTGTATTTTACGCTCCAAGCTTTATAAGCACATTCGATTTGACGCAGTATACGCAAAGGTGTATAGTGGAAGACATTTTTTGCTCTGAATATCCAAAAACCGACATATTTGATCGATAAATAAACATTATTACCTTCCTCAGTCTCTTTAAAGTTTCAGAATGTTTTACTATATATAAATTTCGAAGACCAGGTTCCAGTTCCGGTTCCGGTTTAAACGGACGGTTCCGGTTGCTGATTCCGGTTCCGGTTATTCCCTGACACATGGCTAGCAAGATTATGAACTTGCCGTCCCACCACAAAGATTTACTATAAGACTATTTTATGCCGGTCCCGGATCCAATTACTACGACTACGTCACAAATAACTCGCTGAGAAATCATGTGCTGCTGCATACATTTAGCTCAACTCAATTTTTCGTTATCCCACATCAGTCAACCGTTTCAGGAAACTGTGGTTAAAACATATTTCCAACTCACCCCATAAGCTATGATGCATTTTCGGTGGCAGTACGTGCTTCCGCCTCAACCGAACAGATAGTTCAATCACGGTCAGCATACAAACGATCATAACGACGCTTTGAGCAAGCAACTGGATTTCAAAGTAAACTCCAAACCTATCAAATTACTGATTGATATGAAACAAGATTGAGTTCACAAAAGCTGATTATTAAGCTTTTCGAAAAAGCACTTCATGCATTATCTGACTGTCATGAAAAACAGCAGTTGCAGGATCATATAGTGCTTTTGATTAACGCACCCTCGATCAGATAAATCACTCGTAGAATACACAAGAATCGAACCACCCTGTAAGAATCGTAAAGCTTTAGACCCAAATCCTATATATATCCAGAGAGAGCCGCGTAGCAAAACATTCTATACATTATTATAAATGCCTATTCAATCTGTAAAATAAGCCCAATTTTACTCAGATATCTATCTACACCGGTTGTCGAAATACATAATAACATTTTTCGGACCCCTTCATGACCCGATGCGAAAGCCTTCGGTCCGCTATTTGGTGGAAAAGTGTCAGAATCGGGCTTCGCATCTAACTAAAGGGCATAAATAGTGATTTCCAGGTTTAACTATTAAGCTGTTGGAAGCAATATGCTATGTAACATACAACTCTATGAACGAGTTGTGTTAAACTATAGCAATACTGTTAAATCCTCCACTGCAGCCCAACAATTTTTTCCAATTTACCACTGACAATTTCCTTTTCCACGGAATAACGTTGAACAATGTGATTAATTCTAAAAAATTATTGGCGAAATGTACGCAAACTACGACAACAGCGACAATTGCATCTACACTGGGCGTTGGGCACTGATATACGTAACTGTAATTAAAAATTCTATTAACTTGTGCTAAACGTGCACGCTCTAGGTTAACCGCAAACTGTAATTTAACAAACCATTTTTTATTATACATCCACTTCACAACATTATTAGCGAACTATGAATGTAAAATTTTTGAGTAATGCACATAATATTGCAACAAGTCTGTTCTCACCGGTGTTTATTCGTGATTTTTTCCGATTTTCGGCTTTTTCGGCAAAATTCCAACTTTTCCAACCCATTTTTCGTTTTATCTGTTTTTCAGCTACTCACAGTCCGGACACCATGTGTGTCCAAGATCTTGCAACATTTAAGTGCTTATTGATTCAAGACCGGCACAAAGAACTTGGAATCATGTGCCATGTCAAATAAACCACTGATTACTGGCTTTTCCAAACGGAAGAGCCCTGCCTCCTGGTCTGGCCAGGACCTCGATTCGACCCCCTCGCGAATTTTCTATCGTGATGCCTTCCGACTAATGTACCCTGGTCCGCGAGGGTCGATGGAGGAGCCAAGATTATGGTACCGCACAGTTGTCAACAAACTCGCTATGTATTACTAACAATGACATAAAACAGAATGCACGACCAAGAGTCGAGGGAATTTTTGTCCGGCCTTTGTAAATTGTTCAATTACTATAGATTCAAGATTAAAATTTTGCCTTACAAAATACTAACTATATATATAGTTGTTTGAATCTTACCAGAAAGTAATGCGTAATATGTTCGCAATCAGCAACGCAAAACACACATAGAGCGAAAATCCACGCGGATTGTGCGAAGCCAACATTTCACGATACTGAAACACGAAAGGCACAACACCGCCAAAGACGATGCACGTGCCTGAGATTAAAAAAATCACACTTGTAACGACGTCCTCGATAACAATTTCATCATGACTTACAACTACTATGGAATCATCCATTAAAACCGATATTTAAATCTGAAAACAAAAGCGTCTAGAAATAGCTGACATCTCATCAGGACCAAAATTTTAGCTGGCGGGCTTTGACATAGGGCCCCAGCTCCAATCTGGGAACAGAAATATTTCCTCCAACTTTGCTGGGGGAACGTGGTCGCCATTTCAATTTAGGGGTTTTATAATTGAATTTTGTTACGTTTTCATACATTTACAACGTTTATAATATCATAGTTTGGTTATTATTTATTATTTATCTACTAAAAATGTGTATTTCTGGAAGCCACGCTTCAGCCTAAAATGAGCTCTGGTAAACTCCCACTGCCTTGCTGGTAAAGAATGAACACCGAAAGGTTACGAGACGTGATACTTCAAAATCAAATGCCCACCCCTCGGCGGCTACTGAGAGTGGGACATAGCTATCTGGTAGCTACATTCCGCCCCAATACAGCATGATTCAAGCATGCAAAGTCAAATGTCACAAATGCTAGGTACCCACACGGAACTTGGGAAAATACGCATATTGTAAGCGTACTCTCAATATTGCCCCATGGAATGTGAGGACACCCCTTCAGCCCACGGTTTGTTTTTTGTACTTTACTGTGTAAACACACACCATGGAAAAAATTTAAACATCTCTAATATTTGCTTGAATTATAGTAGTAGGTACTTACAACTGGACTGTACAAGCCCGCGACTCCAATATATATGTTTTAAAGCTTCACAAGGATTTGGAAACGTTAAGTTTCATATGCGCATATTCTTATTCACTTTATAGTCCATGTGTAAAACCTAGAGGTCTATACTGCAGCAAAAACATTGTCTAGCTATCGGGTTTTATATTATATATACTAGTCGGTAGTGGAACTACATTTGTGACCGGAGCTTGGGCTGTGGCATTACGAATGCACTCAATTTTATGTTCTTGTAACTACATTGCATAGGGCATAGGGCTTTATCATTGGTAAAAATATTATATTTGAATAATCTTGACCAAAAAACCTATATTGTTTTGATGGACACGACTCTATTTCAATAAATAACACAAATATTGCAAAATTCTCTATTTTAGCTGCATAAAATTAACTAATTAGCTAATTACTAATTAACCACTCAAAATTTTTTAATCCCAAATATCAGGTGCACACGCTGACATGATAGGCTTTCAAACAAAAAAAAGCTTTTTTAAAATCCGTTCAGTGGTTTTTGAGATCCGTCGCACCGAACGAACGAACGAACGGACGGACATCGACCTTTTTACTCCCAGACATAAAATAAAAACGCTTCGCTCGGCTTCGCCGAGCTCCGTTCAATAAACATCAAAATATATTATCACATCCATATATTTACGCGTATTAAATACAGACATAGAGTTACACAAGGAAAAATTACACACACCGATTCAAGAAGAATACAATGCTTCAACCAGAATGTCAAAAGCCTTTGAAAAACTCTCTTTCGTTTCGCAGTATTGCTATTGCCTGTTTATCGAAACCATAGCCAAGCGGGCAGGACAAGCAGATGATGCTAGCAGATGTATACTATACTATATTGCGAGTATGAGCAACAAAAACAGCGCCAGCTTTGCTGCTTAGGAGCACTTTTTATGATATGTTGTAAACTTTCATTCGATATGTAACCGCATTACTAGTTTGCGATTAAATGGGCGCCCAATGGCGCTGAGTACAGTTGCGGTATATGCACCAACCAATGATTAAGGCCTATTCTATGATGACTTCTCAAAAGTTCGAGTATAAATAAATTATAAGATTTCTGCGAATCAATGCAACTAGAAAATGCCAAAAACCAATTATCGATTTTACCTTGACCGATTCAATAACCTCACCAGTGGCAGTCATGGAAACGAGATTCCAAAGAGCGAAGCACCAGCTGTGGACAACGAAATCAAATGACCACAAAACCACATACCAAATCCACTACGTTCTGGTATGTAGATGCTGGATATCTTGGGTTTGCAACATAAGAACCCGATAGCTTGTCATGCTTTCCGATCAATGCTTGCTGCAGAGTAAAGCCCGTGTTCGACTGGAAATCGATCCAAACATTAGGTGTACTGCTAAGTACTACTGTGCTAAATTGCGTGATGCTGAAGTTGTGTAATCGCTAAATGAGGACGTCGCAGTGAAGGTAAGCGGCTATGCAGAAATGTCCGTCGTACCAACACTGGGAAACAATGACGAAGGCAATACAAGACATAGGGTTTTCGGAATATAACTATTTGGTTATCCAGAGTCTAGCGTGGATATTCATCTTCATAAATTTTCAATGGGTTTAGGGTCAATGAACCCGCATTCCACAATATAGTTTCTCAGTTGTTTGGTCATGTCTTGCGTCGTCTTTTTATTTCTTCTGAATTTCTGTTTTCCAAAATTTCAACTTTTCCTCCTATTTTTACATTTTTCAAACATCTACCATTCCCTTAAAACTTAACCCACCTTTACCAAATTCCCAATTCAAATACCCCTATCACACTCCGTCAACATACTAAAATTTTACCCTTTAATTCCCCCTAACCCCCCATACTACCACCCCTCCCCAACCTCAACTATTTTCAAACTATTTTAAACTTGCTAATATTATTATATTTTAATAAATTTTTTATATATAGTAAGTTCGAGAGAGGGACTTTCTTCTCATCATGTGATGGATACGTGTCTTTCTTTAGTAGTGGTGTTGTGTGAGATATAGTGAGTTGAGTTGGGAGTTGCATATAGTGGTGTGTGGTTTTCAGAGTATGTAGTTATTTATTCGTTGATAGCGTGTTCATAATTAATTTTTGAGTTTGGATTGAAGTTGCGGACGGATGAGTTAGCTAGTAGATAGCGATATGGTATTATATTTTTTCGCAGCGCTATTTAGCGGATTATAAGTGGAGTTTGTCTGGTTCTGTTGGATCTTCATTTTTTGTCAATACCGTGATTTTTGGAACTAAAAATGAGTTTATTAAGGACACTAAGCGAGTAGATCTCTGGTTGGTATCGATTTAGTACATTCATACAGTGCGAAGAGTAGGGCATGTTTGCCTACGTCGCCGGTAGATATTTTACTGATGCCGATCATAGTTTTTGCGCACGTCTGCATTGTGTAAATTCGTAACAGTGGTTCGTAACGAGAGTAGTTAGAAACGCCTGGAAAGCCTTGTGTAGTTTTCTAGAGTATATAATGTAATATCAAACTGATGTTATAACAATGTGCGTGAACGTGATGGTTTTATGGCTCAGGAGTCGGTGGAATGCTTCAATGGTACTACAATTTCGACGCCTATGTCGTATTGTGTACTTTATTATGTACTTGGAGCAACTCGGTAAGTGTTCAACGAGAGTACTGGAGCAGGACTGGTGTTATATCCTTGGTATTATTTACAAAGCATGCTGGGAGCGCTGGTATAAACAAAGAGCTGAACAAGTCAGTTACATGCTAGAGAACAAAATCCGTGGAGATTTTCGCGATCGAGTGCGATCGTTCACGAGTTGTTTCAGTGTTTAAACCCTCGAATTATTATAAATAAACTGTATAACGTGCACGGGTATTGATCGAATTCATGAGCGTAATAACATAACACTTGATCCGAGCCGACACGATTAGTGCGACCACTAAGTTATCCCTTGGTTTGAAACGCTACCCTCGGAACACTACCGCTTTACTGGTATGTCAGACCACGAACTTCCGCACGCCAGTGGCTGGAAAGACTAAGTGTTTGGAGGCCTAAATAAACTAATCGAGTATAGACATAGTGTATTCTAGTGAGCCCTGAGGCTCGGAGCGTCGCGTAACGAACAGAACGGCCAAGCAAAGACTATAAGCTCCGACAATGGCCACTTCAATTTTTTTAAAGGAAAGTAGTATTACTAAATAAGATAATAAACAAATTAAAAATACTTATTTGTGCAGCTGCTCCGAGCACCAGACACTGTAAGCTGAGTTAGAACCTTCTAGTCCTTCGCTAATTCCGACGAGTTTAACTGGTAACTCGCTTCACCACACTCTCGCTAAACCGTCTCAAATTTCGCGCCTTCTTTGCGCTTCAGGTGTAATTAAGTAACCAGCCACGTGCGATACCACAGGAAACCCGAATATTGGCGTCTCCGAAAGTTTAACTCACTGATCCACTGGATCAAGGGCCGAGCATAGGCACTTTTCCAGTAGTATAGCTGTACCAGATAGTGACACGCAGCTCTTTTTGCGTTCTTCAGATCAATCCGTATAATTATTGAGAGTTCTTTAAACTATAAACCAAAATTCATAATGAAACTCTCCTAACGTAACTAGTAACCCAGAACAAAAAAAGCTGACTCAATCCTACTAGCTATACTAGCTAGGTAACCTTTACGACAAAACAATAAAATAATATTGCGATGCGCGTTAATAATTATTACTGGCTCCCGTTTGTCTCCCAAACTTCCGACTTCCGCCGCTGATCTTCATCTCCTACTATCACAGCTGACTTACAATACAAAAAAACACAAACTCAATGTTAGAAGCTAAAACAACTAAATAATAGCGATTATGCAAATTAGGCTAGGTTAGGAAATTAACATTTTATGAAATTAATACTTTAAGAAATAAAACCTCAAAGTAAGTTTTTGGGACAGTAAAATAAATAAAAATGTGAAAAATCAAGAATTTTGAAGGTTTGGACTTCCTTAGCCTACATAACCCTTAACACTTACTAAACCCCCGACACAAACCCACAAAAGTTCTGAAGATACAATTTATTTCAATTTCAAGTATATCCCATGAAATAGCTAAGTAATTAACCGTCTACAGTTGACAGATGTTGAACAAGCGTAATGAAAACAATATAATGCATTAAACAATCATAAAGTAATACTATATGTCATAGAAACTAGCTGCTTCGTGGAAACCGTTGAACATCACAATGCATGTGTATGTGTACATTTTCCTCACAGGTGCCTCCATACATTACGTTACAACATCTAAGGATACATAGTGTATACCGGGCGTTGTAATTTTGTTTGGTTCAATTTTTCGGATAATTTCTCAAAAGGGAGGTGAATTTAGTCGTACTCTGCTCTCGTGCAAGAGTCAAACTGCCGGTTTCCCTTCACCCAGATAAAATCCTTATTAAATTAGGTATCTAATAGTATTCGTATTTTATGCTTGCTTATCGTGCTCATTCTCAAGTGAATTTGTGTTAAGCTAAATCCCAGATAGCCTAAATTCAGTGCACACTCAGCGACCATAGTTGCTACCTATTTCCTGGTCATTTCGCTGAATATAGAGCAGGACTCGCGTTGGTTTGAGGTCGAGCAAACCCGGTACGAGCGGCAGGCATACATTCTCATTAGTTTTACGAACACCTTTAATTTAAATTGATGATATTACTTCCACAGTACTTCCTGAATATAATCAGCCAGTCGACTCCCTCCTCTGTAGATAAGGGTGTTACCCCTTAATACTACTGTTTCTATCTCGGCCTTGAATACTCTTCAAGACGCTCCATTCTAAGTTCCGATTCCAGAACTCGAAGCCGTGCTGATCTATATCGTTTGGTTGAGATATTATTCAGTGTTAATTGGATCGGAACCGAGCTTACTTGGTTCCCATTTTTGAACGTTGTTATCCGTTTGCCGTCTTCATTTATTAGTGCCACGTTGATTCGTAAAAACATGGTCAAGACCTCGGCACCACCCACCGAGGCAGCCAGACATTGTTTCTCACTCGCGGTTCATCATAAAAATGAACTCTGTTATCTCAGTAATTACAAATTAAGGCCATATAATCGCTCGTGTCTGCCTTGATAGGTACTCCGTAATTCTCTTGCTAATTCTAGTACCTCCCGCTGTGAATCCGGCATTACGATACAAACCGGGTTGAGGCAACTATTTTCAAAAGAGGGCTTTCCCCTAGGTTGATAAACACAATACGCCACATCGGTGGCTTGCGTACCAGGTTGTACCAGTCCTTGGGTTTCAATCTGCATGTACACTTTTCGGTTACCATTGCCCCAAGTCGGACTTCTTGTTCCGAATAAAAATGTAGCGATAGCATTTGATTACCCCTTTAGGTGTATGATTAGCAAGATGATTATATCCCCGTTAATTTAGCTCCCTTGATTAGCAATCTTGCGGCACTCGCTTATACCCATTTAGTGAGGCTAACGAGGACCGTACCGACTTGATCTGTGTTAATTGGTCTCGTCCTATGGTGGTTATGCTTTGCTCTAGTGCAATCGTCCTCGTTGTGCAAGTATAGCTCAGAGACAGCATTTTCTACGTCTACTGCTTAAAGTGCTGACAAGTCGAATTCATCTCCAGTGACCTCACTTACTGTTCTATTCAGCTTACTCTACAATTCCTCTACACCATTAGACGTAACATCAGTATCGGGATTGTAATTCGGCGGCTCGTACAGGGCACACTTTGGATAGCTCTGCCAGGTGTTTTGTACAGGTTCGCGTAACCAAACCAGTCTCATGTACAACATCGTTTCCCGGTTTGGTTTGCCATCTATTTCCCTAAACAAAGCGTTTGCCATTACGTATACTGTGCGCTCAAGCGACAACTCCGGAGCCCTGGGTCCCGTTTAGTCATACGCAGTTATCAAATGATCCAGTATGGATATGGCGGATTGGTAATCGTTTGCAACTACTGAAGATTAGTTTCTCTATATGCTCGCTATTCGCATGTGTCGCACATCATTTCCTATGATGGACATGGTTCTATCCACCGAATTTTTCCGTAATCTGTTGATGGGTTTCCCCGGTAGTCCCACTCACCGTGGTATGTAATAAAAACGTAAAAAAAGTTTCCGTTGCCACGTAGTATTGGTTATGGTGTTCTTCAAAAACGCCGCATGTCTGCAACATACGAATCTGGACCAGGCATATAGCCAATATCTTTTGAGCAATTGCATATATAAACTTTAGACAACGTTAGGAGTCTTTATTGATGCCGCAAATACATGTACTACGAAAGGCAAACGAATTTTTTAACTTCTGAGGGTCAAAAAACGAACAATCGTGTAATATCCAGATGCAAAATTTCTTTGATGTTCACCGAAAAATTCACCAAAAACAACTGCATGCGCTGAAGTTCTCTTATGCAATAGCCACAGATTTGGCGCGTTGATGCCATGTAAACAATAGCCAACACATAATGTAATAACAGGACGCAGCTGCATGGCGCAACTTCCTAACACCATGCCCATACTACCCCGGCTATCATAACCTCAAGGGTGGACCCTAAAATTTTTACAATTTAGCCACTTTTCCTGGTCAGACCCAAGAAGCTATGCAGCTTTAGCAGGCCGCAGGCGCGCTTCACGAGGTGTGTTCGGACCCCACCCGATTGGTTGCGCACGTGTCTAGTATCTCGGTATGATTGCTGAGGTCCCCAGGGAGGTTGACACCGAA
The DNA here is from genome assembly GCA_030248225.1 of Trileptium ribeirensis. Taxonomy (NCBI): domain Eukaryota; kingdom Metazoa; phylum Nematoda; class Enoplea; order Enoplida; family Thoracostomopsidae; genus Trileptium; species Trileptium ribeirensis. The sequence goes on from JASANE010014872.1 coordinate 54,159, forward strand.
ACCTGCTCACAGATCATAATGTCAAACCGTTATCCCTATACTAATCTAACGGAAGCTGTTTTGTCTGACATGATGCAAAGTAAAAGCGTGATAATTTTGGGTTTACAAGATGAATTTCGAGTTCCACTTAGCTTATTCCCGGTAGAACACTTTATCTGTGTGTAGCCTATGTGGCCCCCACAGGGTTCCGACATTCCCTGGGAGTTTAACATGGTTAGAAACGTGATAACTTGATTGCATTCGGATGCAGTGATAAAGTTTTCTATTTAAATTTTGGGTTATATTTGAGGTGCTAAAGTTTTCCTAATAAATTTTAGCCTTATTTGAGTATAATGATTTCACGAGTGAGCTCGATAGCTAATTGGGTGGACCACTCTCGCAATAATTTCATAACTCTTGCATAGCATCACAGGCGGCGAACCACACGTGTCAGGGCTTAGAATGTTCCCCTCGTCAAGCCGTGGCACGCGGGGTTGGCCCGTCCACTTGGACGTACTTATTACGCTGAGCGATAGACAACACGGGACAAATCGTTTGATTTTCAAGATTTTATACATAACGTACATTACAATATCGAATCGTATACGGGCAATTAGAGGATCATTTAAGCCAATAAAGATTGAAACGGTCGTACCCGTTCATTTCCTTGTCTATGTCCACACATGGAGCGGGGCGGTGCATGCGAATGCGTTCCAGGAAATACCGGACCAAAACCTGTACCCGAGGCGTCCAATGTGGAACGTTAACTAAGTCAGCTATAGCTCGGGTTACGCGTTCTGGCGTGCTTCGAAGTTAGCTCTCACTAACGCGCGGCGTTATACGCAATTAGAGGGCCCATTGGGGAGGAGAGAGGGTTAGTTTTTCAACATTATGGCTTCCGTAGAAAAGGGGGTATGCATTGAGGTACGAGAAAAACATGGCTCTACAGTGCAAGTCAAAGCATAGTCATATTAATGAGACCAACTATGGTACAAGCAATTATGCGGTTAAGGGCAAATGATTACTTATGATACAAGTAAGCGGATACAAATGATCATGGTACAACAAACGATGTGCCTACATGGCAATCAGATAGGAAAAACTCGGTCCGAAGTGCCTTCCTTGTTCAGTAAATCCTGCCTAACATCCTTATCGAGTCTCGCACAACGTTTCGCCCTTATAACAGCTCTCACACTAATTGATAATCACTTTTGACTCAGTGTCTCCAGCAGTCCAAGCGGGGTCTCGATCGTACCGAGTCTCTAAAATTCGCGCATGATTAGCTCGCAACAGTGGGGCTGAGTCTGGGTGATCGACTAATGATTGAACTATACAATACTTGCCGGGGCACCGTTCTGATCACTTCGAGGGGTCGCCCCTAGTCACTTTTCAACTGCCTAAATAGGCACATACACGGACAATTGCTGTCTTAGACAACCCACTAGACGACCAATGTCGCTCTAGGCGGGACTGGCTAGACCTGCCAGCTCGTTGACCGAAGGGACACGGGGCCGTTTACTCTCGGACGCGTCGGCGTCCCTTTTGAGTTGGTGTTTCCATGTCGGTTTCTTTCTCCTTGCTTTTCCGCCTTTCTCGGTCGTTTGGTTTTCGTCGTCTTTCCTCTCTCTCTATCTCTAACTTATCCCAAAGCCTTACTACACTGCATATATTATATCTGTACAGTGTCTCGACTGCACCATCGAAATTGTGCAGTCGAGTTATCACTGAAATTTTACCTCGATAGACGAGTAGTTAGTACTGAATTTTCTGCAGCGGGCTTAAATTCCTCGTGCAGGATCGAATCTCAGTGCGAGAATAATGAAAAGGCAAATGCAAAACTGTGGAAAACTGAACCTGGGTCCTACATAGTACATAGCCTAACGGGCAACCAGATAAAAATTAAAAGAACTGCTAAACTCAACGATCAAGTCGCTCTAGAAAGAAAACGGGATTTTGCACTCGTTCGGTTTGGGGTCAAAACGATTTGCGGGAGGACGCGGATTTTCTTTATTAGAATTAGGGTATGGTAATATTTTAAGCATGGGGTAATATTACGTGCCTTTAAAGATTTAAGCGCAGTCGGCTATGGCCTTTGGTCGTGCCGTCCGTTTGTTTTAGCAGAGAGTGATTTCCTACAGGTTACCACCATGCTTAACCACGGGAGCGTTTTGTAATGAACTTTATTAAACCTAATAGACCAATCGAGACGGTTTTGACGTAAACATTGTAAAGCCGTATCCCTTATGAGCTCTTGGCAGGCGGTGTCATAGGGGGTTGTCGAGGTCTCGAGTTGTCGGGGGTTGATCTCGATGCAATGTTATGGACGGCCGTTTTAATAATTAACAAACCACGTACGGGAAAAATGAGAGTACGCCAAATGTGCAAAGACTGTATACCAAAAATCGCTCCTTGCGGAGTGCCAATACCTTATGCTCAAGCTGAAGTTCTTAGAATTCTTTAGTCTTTTGTATTCCCAAATTTTCTTAGCTCAGAGTGATAAATGAAATTTTGGGGCTTCCTAAAGCCCAACGGAGGCTAGTCCTCCGTTCCTAACTGCGAAGTCTGTTCGAGCTCAAACAGCGGCATGAGCGTCGAACGGTCCATTAAGCTGTAAATTTGTAAACCGTAATCGTAAACAACGAAATAAGTCCCTACTATTTCGTGAGGAAATTTTACCGTGGTCGACTCAGGTCGCTAGTCCTAACTCAAGAGCAACACATCATGTAAAACATGGACGAGAAGCGTCCACTTCGGTTTGTACTACCTATAACAACGGAGAATCCGAAGGACTTCGACTTTGGTGCCTACAATTTAATACCTTCCGCGCAATCGCTCAAACTGCCCAAAACGGAACTCGACTGAAGGAGGTTTTGTCGAGAAACTGGTAAGAGTGTAGCCGATCCGCGTGAGAAACGAGATGTCCAATGACGAACGTCAAGTTAACCTGGGGTGTAAAATCGTGACACAGCGACCTTTCCTATGGTCTGTTACATTCACGCCTGGGGAAAATAAACCCCCATGCTCTCGGTTCTCCTCCTGACTTACAATGTTCGATCCGGGACAGCAATCGCTAGTCCCCTTCCGCGAGACGAAAGATGCCTACGCGGGTCCTCCAGTCGTCGAATCCCATTCCAAACGAAAAGCCAAAGCACGAGAAAGTAAAAACAAGTAAAAGTATACGTCAAAACTTAAGCGTCGGAGCCGGTCAATAAAGTCGACCGAACTCCGCGCTGCCGAAGTCGAACTGATTCCAAGAGTCGATATATATATGCATACATACACATACAAACAACTACTCATGAGCACACAAACATACAATACACGCGAGATACAGTGGGCGACCTGAGCGACAGAAAGGTCACTCAAGTTCGCCTCGGAAACACACGCAATACAACCACAACAACCACAACAACACCAACAACAACAACCACAACAATAGCACAACAACAGCCACAACAATAGCAACAACAACAACAACCACAACACAGCCACGACGACAGCAGCGGCAACCGACCAAACAAGTCGGTTAGAGAGAGCGAAAAGAAAAATAGAAAAGAGGACACGGAGAGAAAAAAGTAGGGCACGGGAAGGGAAGCGGGGCAAATGGAACCCTTGGGATTTTCGAGGGGCTGGGGTGAAATTCGGTCCCATGACGAAGAACGGGCCCGAATGATACCAAACACGAGGGGGGTAGGCGTAGTGGTGGGTCGGGACGCATTTTTTTGGTTCCGACATGTATAAGTATACAGGGATTCAGCGGGCTTTCCCGCACTAACCGTTGGGCGGAGCGACGCCGGCCGGGTATCGTTGAACTCGCCTTGGAAAGGCGATTCCAAACGAGGGCTGATTTCCCTGCCCAAAAGGCAGCAGTTAGAGGGCACTAAAATCACCTCAGATAGAGAGAGTGTCGATGGTAGTAGGGGCGCCTTCGTCGGCCGTCCCGGGTTAACGGCGCAACAGACGGAGACCCGCCGGGTATATTTGGAGATGTCTCGGCGTGGCGAATGCAATGAGGGGCAATTTGCCTATTTTGGAGTTAGGGATGAATTTTCGGGCGTTTTGTACCCACCTATGGTCGGTGTTCCGAACTAAGGGCACTTTGGCGTGTTATAGCGAGTTAGCGGGAAGTCGAGCAGAGGCCCGCCGTATATCGTTGTGCTCGCCGAAAGCAGGCGAGTAGAATGAGGGGTCGCATGGGCACATTTAGTGTCGGGGGACAAATACGGGGTTGGTGCAAACGGACGGAATTTTATGTTGAATTTTCGTGGTAGATTATAAAACAGAGAAATGAGTTACATAACAGCGGAATGACCGGTCAGGTTGAGACCCACCTGGTCTCATTAGATGCCTCAATGGGCAGATTACTTGGAAGCACCCATAATTCCAATCAATGATTCAACGGTAAGAAGAGAGACCAGCTGCTAGAGCGGTGATCAAGTGATTTTGGGGGGCGTTTAAGGTGTTATAAAAAGGGCGGATTTGCCCGGTGGGGGCAGAAAAATAGAAGTACCGGGGCGTGAAAATCAAGTAACACACATACATATATCTCTATATATCCACATATATATTTAGGTCATATCTACTCGGAACCATGGTCTCGAGCCAAACCTAGCGTAAGTAAAGTGAACTTACACCTGTTTGTCCCCAAGATATCTCATGAAATCCTCCAGCGATTTGTGATATTTTGACCTTATTCAGAAGCCCCAAAATTCTCTACCGGAAAGTATTCGGGACGTTTCCGGGAAATCTCAGCCGTAGGACGGTTACAGGCCGATAAACGAGCCCGATGTCCGTCATGTCCGAATAATCGGAAGCTACCGTAACCCATTTGTTTCAGCTTATTTTCGTGACCATTAAGCTATAAAATGCTTAAACCAGGTAAAATCGATACGCTTGATTTTGATCAATTCCATCCCCTTAAATTGTCAAAGGCCTCCTACTCCCGGACGGTCGGAATTTTGAAGTTCCAATAGGGAAATAGGGACAAGTAGTCGAGTTCCGTTCAGATCTCCTATCTTATCCGGTCAAGGATTTTATTGCATTCCTTATCTTCCTGAAGTTAAACAGCTAACCTGCGTCAGTTCTCTCCGGGATGAGCCTGTCTAAATATATGTAATTACGCAGTAAATCATGCGATGGCAAAAATATATCTGTATAAATGACATAGTAATAATCAATGATACACAATACAATTAGCAACGGCCATGGCACCATGCAACCTATGAAAATTTTGTTCCCTCAAACTGTATCTGGTTCGATTTGAGGCGCGTTTAAGTAATTTTAACGCCGAAATTTTGTAAAAGACACGTAACGGGCCGGTCCTGTTACAATAACATTCACATAATTTATTTAATATTTTTTCAAAACAAACGAGTGCTTGACGCGGTTATTTTTCGAAGTGTCAGGATTACCCGGGGCAAAAGAAACGTCGGGATTACCAGAGTTTACTATATACCTCTGTAACTGTGTCCCCAATGTTCGTCACGTTAACCACCTTGATAACTATTGCTATCAGGCCTTCTAGCTCTTTTAGCATATCACTGCTAAAACGGGTATTCCCTGCATTGTGTGTAGAAACAGAGATGTAAACTAAGTAGTCCGGACAAAACGGCAGCGCCCCGCCCTTGATCAATCCGTACCTTCTCCAGCTTTTCCATCCTGAGCAACCGGTAGGTACGACAACTCCGCTTCGATACATATAACACTCGCCATAGAAAAGTGCTTTTTGTCCGTTTTCTCGTGACAGTAATCCGGGTGGTTTAAACCCGTTCCGATACGAAACCTAATGCCAACGGAGGAACTTGTGAACACAAATTCCGAATCCGGCGGAAATACGACCGTCCGTTCATCTTCAGGAATTTCTTGCATGACCAAAAGCTCCACCTTAATGTCAGAAGGATGTAGTGAAAAAAGTTGCATTAAATTCACATCTAGTTGCTGTTGTCTATCTGCTCGTGCAGGTACTTAGCTTATTTCATCTTTATCTACGATTGTTCTTGCAGTGTTACAGTCCCTCGCCAGGTATGCTATGCACTAAATATTCCCCATCAATTCGGGCAACTGCAGCGCTTGCTCAACCACCTCCAGTAAATAATCCGGTTGTTCGGCTGCAATAGATATAAATACATCAATTTGCTGCCCGCTTGCGCAACGCGTTATCGCTACCAATTCATGCTCAATCTTAGCTTGCTGTACCACTATTTCTATTAGTTCGTGATCGTCCTCAAGATCAGGTTCTCACTTCAGGCATCACAGCCATAACCTATGAACTATTCATTATTACAACTGGTTTTTCCTCACTCGAATTATCCTCAGTTATCTAAATAAGACCTTCCTCTCTATAATTCTCAGTATTCTTGCTAAGTTTCAGTCGACCTGCTATGATTATCTATGCCCAAAGCGTTACCGTACTATCTCTTTTCTTTGCGACCCATAATCATTTTCATTGACATGGTGATCCCCTCTCCTTTCAGTGCTACATACAATTTAGATAGACCTGTCACGATCAGATCGCTTTCAACTACATACACCCTCAACTGTCGGTTGGATTGGCTCCTCAACGACAAACAAGCGCTACATAGCTCAGTCCGATCGACTGTTGTAGCACCTATACTCACAGACCGACCTTGGTTTGGCTGCGGCTCTACGCACGACCTATAATTTTGAACATAATAGCAACGGCAGTCAGGAAGGGTCACGCACCCGAGGTCCGCCGCACTCCTGGCTAGTGTCCACGAGCAGTCTTTCCTATCCCCGGTCGGTTTAAAAGCTTCAGGAGCCTCACACTGCCGTCCTGAATGGATTAAAGTCTATTCCGCAAATTCTACTAGATTCGCTGGCGTTCACTGGTTCACAACTCAACGCGATAGGTTCCGCGTGATTCCTCCTGGTTCACTTTTCGATTCATTTGGTTCCGCGCTATGAACAACATCTAAATCACCAACCTGAACAACTTTTACGCAACCGCAATCACCAACTTGCGCACGATTTTGAATAAGCCTAGGTCATAGACCTCCATCGCCATCGGCAAGAAATTGGGCTTCAAAAATAAGTTCGCGGGTTTACCACGTTTGATAATGTCGTCATTAAAGCCATTGTCGAACCCGAGACTCCTATTAATCGGTCCTCGAAATCCGAAAGGAATACATTTTGGGTTATAAGTTCTTCCGATACTTCGCTATGTTCCGCTAGGTTCTCCACACCTCCACACTCATCCGCAAGTGCACTAGGTTCTGCGTGCAAGTTACTCATATCGGTACTAGAGCCATTACCGATCACAGGATATCCACTAGTCGGCCGCCAAAGTCCGTCCGCTGTGTTGTCTGGTTCATTATGATTCCATATTTCACTCCCTTGACCGTTTCTGTATCCATTTCCGCTACTAATCGCTGACTCGTTTTGTGGAGACATACATACATTGACCGGCCGTTAATATCTCACGTGGTAACGAGTCGCGCTCTGTGCACAGACTTCGAAAGGAGAGAGTGGAGAGCCCTGCGTTGTTCATAGTAAATAATAACGATGTGACACAAGTATAAGATAGGAACAGCACCGCCACCGCTTTTTTTCAACTCTATATCATTAATTGAATTCGAGTGGAACGAGAATTTTCAATTTTGGCTTTGGAGGGGGGCTTGAGGAGGTCCTGTCTGTGTGTGTCTGTGTGTGTCTGTCGCACCTCGGTAACGGTTGGGCAGATTTTGATGCAAGATATCTCATTCGAACCCCAATGGGATTTAGGTGTAGTGAAGGAGCCCGATTTTTGAATTTTTTGCCGTGGGAAAAGTTATGCGGCAAAATGACGTCATTTTGGCCCATTTTTCGGGCAACCCCTCCAGTTTTTGCGAGTTTTCTCAATAAGTACACGAGGTATCCGCAAACTAATAGGCCTATTCCATGTAGCTTTACCAGGGCTTTCCAATGATATATGACAAGTTTTTCAACTACTTCCCCATCTAGGGTCTATAAGCTTATAGTTGGCGCCAAATTTCATATTTGGCGAAAAGTCGTGGGAAATGCACCTAAATTTGTGTTTTTGTTGCTTTTAGTCTCTTATGTGGGGTTTTCCAGGCAGATAAACTCATTGCAAGTGTTAAAAATATTGTTGGGCAAATATTTTTTACACTTCTGGTTCATACTTGGCATAAAAAGTGACGTTTTCGAAATTTTTGGTGGGAAGTCGTGGGAAAAGCACCTGAATGTGTGTATATTGTTGGTTTTAGTATCGGATATGGGGTTTTCTGGGCCGACAAGCTCATTGCGAGTGTCAGAAATATTGTGTGGCAAATATTTTTCACACTTCTGCTTCGGGGGATTGTTCTCATCACTCGAATTCTGGCTCGCAAGCGAAGTTCACTAGTATACTGGTTGCTGCGTACTGGAGTCCATCCTACCGAAACGGGATCAACGAAAAGATCAAAAGCATGGTTAGACATGATATTTCTGTGTCCCCAGAGCAGTCCGACCAAAAATATATAGATCTTTTAAATTTTCAATTCCTCCAATACCATTGACAACGACGATTGATGCAGGTTGGTACGACACCTGAGCCAAGTACATTTGGATTATTTTCATGCATACCCAAAAAATCATATTAAAATTTTGACCCAACGTAAGGAGTGTGGAGTGTGATGGAAGCAATATAATTAAAATAGTTAATAATTATATGGAGAAATGTTTTATCCGTTATACAAGATACGGCAATGAAGTACCCGAATCACGCTCCACTTGGGCTCGAATTCCCAATCGATGACTTTTTTCAACCTTTTGTGTGTTTTACAAAAAATTTTACCTGATACACTCGACGTGGCACTATGTGGTGGCAATAACTTGGTATATAACATGTGTGTTGGATGTCCTATAGGAATGCCGGACTGCGCAACTGTGTATTTCATTGTTATCAATCGTCAACTTACCTCTGATGCTACACGTGCTTTTTAACTTTTCCCAATGTAATTGGAGTGATCTTATCAATTTTGTCATGGTACCTGTGTCTAAAATATATATATACATAAACTCATCTGTTGATGAGTTATGGGAGAATATAAAATCCACAGTTGACGCCAAATTTGAGAAATTTTGCCAAATATTTCAACACAGCAAGACGTTCAATCAACCGTGGCTAACAGATGACGCCAGAGGCTGCCATAAGTGATAAAATAAATGCCAATAAATGTTTTTCAACAATTTGAAGCGTTCTTTCTTCGGTATACGCAGGTCGCTGCAACTTGATGTAATTATTAAAAAAAAGCTAAATATAAAACTACAAATGCACTCTAGCTATTAAGAACCTAGGATCCACTACCGAGCGGTTTTGGTCATACGTATCTAACAAGGTAAAACAGTCCGTCATCCCCGGTTCTATTGATATGGAGGACGTTAGTGTCAACCAGTTAGAAGATGACTTGGGAACCCGCTTCAATCACCATTTTACAAGTTTGTTAAAAGGCAACTTCCTTGGGTCGACGAATCTTTGCCGTGCTTTCAATCGACCGTTTCCAGCTTCTTTCACACGTATTGATGTGTACGAAACATGAGTGACATTAAAGATAAGCTCCGCGATTGGTATTGATGGTAAAATATTGAAACAGTGTGCTGATGTGCTTTCAGATCCTTTATTGAACCTGTTCACGTTACCAATGCGCTCCGTATAAAATAACCGAGCGATTAGTTGGTGACTAAAATGATAAAATTTACATAGATAAGAGAACACACTGTGTTGTGGACAACTACTATGTGCCCTGCTTCGTTTATCTCTGTAACAATAGGCAAAATCAGAGCAAAATTAACAAAAATTGGTAGAAAAGTGGCAACAAAACGAGCAGAAAATTGGTAAAAACCGAACAAAATTTAAGTTAAAAGAATTTCGAAAATTTGTCTCCTTTAGAGAACCCCCAAAGTAGCCGCTATTATTCCCTCTGGATTGTCAGACATCGCCCATGTATGGCCAGTTAAACGGTTTCAATAATAACCGGCGATGTCCCGCAAGAATCAGTCCTGGGACCCTGGCTATTTTTGATTTTCCATTACAATGCCTCAGCATGGTGGCATATAAAATATTTTAATTTGCTTTCATGTCATATGTACTGCGCCGCTCACAGAATGATGCGTACAGCGACTGGAAAATTTGTGCTACAAACGATGCATCGTCCGTACCTTGTTACAAACGATCGATCATTCATTTATCAGGTTATAGACGATTCGTCGTCCGTAACAAATATTACAAATAACGAACCGTTTGTAATATTTGCTGTGGACGACCGGTTGTTTACAACATTCGTTATAGACGAGCGGTCGTTTGTAACAAATATTATAAACGACCGATCGTCCATAATAAACATTTACAGGCGACAAGGTGTTTGTAACATTTGTTTATGGACGATCGATTGTTTATCACAAAAGTTACAAACGATCGATCGTCCATAAAAATATTACAATCGACAACGAGATGGTAGGCCCATTGACCGTTTGGCATTTGAACTGGAAATTTTTTATTTTATTATCGAACGAAATTTCCTCCGTTTAATATTTTAAAACCTAAACATCACATGTTAAGTTAAATTTTTTAACTTGGAATTGGCTATTGCAATGAACTTTTTGTTCGCTAACAGCATTTTGTACATAGTGTCAAAAGGGGATGGTAGCGGGCGCAGCTTAAGTTTTCTCATGCATAAAGGATCCGTAACCCCCTTGCCACCGCACGTCGAAATCTTGCGGCTCCATGGTTAAGATAAAAAGATATTAATAAAGTAGTGGAACAATACAAGCGGAAGGGAAATTACATATATAATCATAAAGCCACGAAGTCCGAATTCTCAGATGGGGTCTGCCGGCAGGCGGAAGGCTTGTGGCAGCTGCAGCGCTGGGACGCTTGGAGGGACGTCGTCTGTTCCGCTTGGGGGGTGGACCTGGAGTTCGGCCCATTCGGCGCTCAGGGGAAGGGATTACTAAAGGCGGTTTACTGGCTAGTCGGGGTATCGGCTTATTGCACTGCCGAGAGGGGTCCGAAGCCACAGGTGGTAACTCCGTATGCATATGTATGTATATAATACAGAAGGTAATGTGCTGCCCTGTTGTCTAGTTGTGAGAATTCTCGAAGTTATCGAAACTTCACGGAAAGTAACTGGGATGCAGAGACATTACTTTGAAACAAACATCAATAAAAGCATTTTTTAACGTTCACATTACAAAACATACACGAACGTCTGCATCATATAACGAACTATCTCTAGAAAATACATATATCACGAAGCAGATACGGTTGTTTAATGACCCCGTATGGGTGAAACTACTTCAAAGCTTTAATAATCCAGAAATTAATTATTCATTACACATTCGCTTTGCATATTTGTTAGAGAGTCGGCATTTGATATTTAATAGTAAAAACAAAAAGTATAGAAACCTGCTGATACCGGTTTATGCCAATACAGTAACTACTTACAACATACGCGCTGACTCATTCGAGGTCTCGGAGGGGGTAACATGAGCAGCTGGGGTCATCGATGGGGGATCGTCGCAAAGGTTAAGGTCATCAAGGGGGTAAAGGGATAGATCCCTACATTTTTGACGAATTTTGGCCAATTTTAGCCCAATTTATAACGATTTCACCACAATTATTGCTAAAACTTTTGGGCGGGGGTTCGGTTGGTACCCCAATAGTGGTTGACTAGGGCCTCGGCGGGGTGTTGGAAGGGGAGAGCTCCGAGGCCTGAAGGGACTAGCTCCTTGAACCCCTGCTTCGGCATGTATAAATGAATATCACAGAAATTTATACTGAATAAATACGCTCCAATGGTCAACGCCGTCTATCAACATAAGATACATGGCCCAGCCCAACTGATACAGACGTAGTGGTCCAGCTAGGCTGTGCACTTTACTTTCCAGAGGCCGGTATCGACTATGCCAAAACGTCACAAGCCGTGTGACAGAATGTGTAACAGAATCCCGCCCTATGTGCACACATCATAAGGTAAACGATGCATTATTATGAACATCTAGAATATTTGACTCTGAACTTTGCAAACACTTGCTACAAGGCGGCTACGTCTATACTTAATAACTGTACATAAACTGATAAGCGGTCTGTTGAAGCTAATTAACTATGAACGGATGTTTGATGTTGCTTATGTTGTGGTCGCACTCGTAGCTTCACCAAAGTTGCAACGCTCTAAAATTATTCATCGACATGATTCTGCCCATTACTTTTTATCTTTTGACGTAGTGTATAAATGGAACTCGCACCGAAGGATACTGAAAACGTGCCGTCTCTTATTTCATTTACAAACACTGAATGCTGCGAAGCATCGCGATCAATCCCAATCTTATATGGTAACGTGTATAATTGCTGTTGTTTGTTCTTGTTATTCCAGCGAAGCTTCATCACATCAATTAACACAAGGGTTCAAACTGATGGCAATATCAATCAATGATGCAAGGATAAGCTGACAGATTCATTCAATAGCCTGGTTTTGTACCAATAATTGATCTCGAAGTATCCGAAGTAAAGAAATAAGTAAGCAATTAGAAGGGTTGTCGTGGACACCATTGAATTTGGAGCGTTTGCAGTTTCGCCTCTTACAAAACGGGTGCCGCTGGATCGTGCTTCATTAGAAACTTTTGGGCTTTGCCTGGTTTAAGGTTTGATAAGACGGAGCAACTCGCAGTACCAATCGGCTACGTTTAGTAAACGTATGTTCGTGCCATTTGAGTGACTTGGAATTTCGAATTAAAATAAAGTTTTCGAGACAGCGCGAAAGCTAAATTTAGAACCAACACCCCTAGCGCTTGTTTTTAAGACCGATAGATAAAATTAATTTTGGAAAAAGCAGACATACCTATTTCGAACCGTTCACCAAATATCAAACATTATATATGTATTTTTACGATGATCCTATATTTTAAAGTTTTACGTTGTTAATACCGAGTGGTACTTCTGTATTGTCCTCTTTCATGCATTTTTAGTCACACTGCATTGAATAAAATATAATTTCGGAAAGTTGAAGGTAAAGCTTGTATTTGTTTCTTCAATTAATAGCAAAATGGTTTATAACCTGTAAGGGACTTTTCCTCTTCTATGAAAGCACAGAAATTTTAAATCTTCTTGAAACTAAACTTTGATGAGTTTGACAGATTTCATGCTACATAAGCCATAGATGATTAAGGTCCAAGGTTTTAGGTAGAGTAGCGGAGTTTCAAGGGAGGCCTGTTTCCTACCAGGGTGTCTGGACGGTATGCGCTACGAAAAGCACCTCACCCATAGTTTCAGCATTTGTGGCACCTACAGGTGGGAGCGGTGGGATTACCTGTCAGAATGGTGGAGGGGGGGTGTAGCCGACCCTTCGGAGGGGAGGAGGTGTCCGGGCGTCAGGCGTACTCCCCTACCCTTTAGGAGCGTGTATGTACATAAGCAGAGTCGAAGTTGTAACAATAGTTGAGTTGTTGTTTGACTATCATCTATGTGACGTGTGGTTGCTGATTCCTGATACCCCGTGATCTTGCAACAGCTGCCAACAGTACATTGTTATATATTGCACAATTATTGTTCTTTTGAGTTTCCCAATGGATACATCAATAAAGCGGTGAACGAAACTATCGTGAAATGATTATTTTCAAAAGAATTCGCCAATATCCTCGATCAAATCGTGTCACCAGCCTATTCAAAAATTTAGCATAGCTTCGCGCAGACAAAGGCTAGTCGTTTTAAAACAGTGAAATTTAAACTTAGATTCAACATTTTTCAATTGAACAGTTGGTTCTTTTCAATTGATAAAATCTAACTGAAGACATGACCTAAAAAGGAAATCTGATTCATTAAAAACTAAGGACTGTGGTGGCAATATGTCTGGGAACCTCGAATTAATACGTTCATTGTGATCGATACCATTATAATGTGTATTTGGCAGAAGGAAGGGTCAAACAATCGAATTCAAATATTTCGCAAAATATTCTCAGAGAACAACAAAATAGCCTTCACGTCAATCTCCTCCGTAACAGTTTCTTCCGTTTTGGCCTGCGCATCTCGAATTGCGGTTCGCGCAGGTAGAGATAAAACCGTCGGCACGTGGGATCACACAAAGACAAATATAGTTCAATTACGTAGTTTCTATGTGTGCGCCCGTATAAGCGGTCTATTCAAATATATTTTTGTCAACCACGATCTAGCACTTTACGACACTTTCAATTATAGTTCAATTATACTTCAATTACTTTCAATTATAGTTCAATTACGTAGTTTCTATGTCTGCGCCCGGATAAGCGGTCTATTCAAATATATTTTTCTCAACCACGATCTAGCACTTTACGACACTTTCAATTATAGTTCAATTACTTTCAATTATAGTTCAATTACGTAGTTTCTATTTGTACGCCCGGATAAGCGGTCTATTGAAATATCTTTTTCTCAACCACGATCTAGCACTTTACGACACTTTCAATTATAGTTCAATTATAGTTCAATTACTTTCAATTATAGTTCAATTACGTAGTTTCTATGTCTGCGCCCGGATAAGCGGTCTATTCAAATATATTTTTCTCAACCACGATCTAGCACTTTACGACACTTTCAATTATAGTTCAATTATACTTCAATTACTTTCAATTATAGTTCAATTACGTAGTTTCTATGTCTGCGCCCGTATAAGCGGTCTATTCAAATATATTTTTCTCAACCACGATCTAGCACTTTACGACACTTTCAATTATAGTTCAATTATACTTCTATTACTTTCAATTATAGTTCAATTACGTAGTTTCTATGTCTGCGCCCGGATAAGCGGTCTATTCAAATATCTTTTTCTCAACCACGATCTAGCACTTTACGATACTTTCAATTATAGTTCAATTATAGTTCAATTACTTTCAATTATAGTTCAATTACGTAGTTTCTATATCTGCGCCCGGATAAGCGGTCTATTCAAATATCTTTTTCTCAACCACGATCTAGCACTTTACGACAATTTGCGCAATGTGTTGATTAATCGAGTCGCAACATCACAACATAAATGATTTGCATCAATCTCTCAATGCAGGCGAGCTGGGTGATTCTAAACCTTTACAACGGTTACGTTCAATGCAACACCTCGATTCCAGGAAAGCTTCAGCGGGCGATACAAAAGTAGGCCAATGGTTCATCCAACGTTTGCCGTCAACAGTGATAACGATGAACAATCAGCTTCGCCGATTCAACCACGTTATTCCAAAAATGTGTTTCGTAAGCCGATGACGGATAACGCAATGTAATTCGTTGTGTTTTATGTCAGAAATCGTCGAAAACGACTCCGATCTCAGAGAAGTTTTCAAGCGCCTCAGCAACAGCTAGTTCCGAATCAATGCATCAAAATATTTATTCGATAAAGTTACGTTTCTAGGGTATCTCATTGCCAAAGTCGGTTCAATCTAGCCAGATATCGCGAATGTAGCTGTAATAAACGATGCGCCCACTCATAATAATCGGACGCATCTTCATATATTCCTCGACTTAGTAAACAATCAAGTAAAGGGCCGTCGAAAACTTTGCAAAAATCGCTGAATCGAGGAGGATGTGCGATTTCAATGGCCGTGCTCAATAAAATGCTTTATATCAGATTAAAGTCTTGTTTAAGAAAGGCTTATGTTTGCGGTCGCCAATCTGACAGCTGGAACAGTATTCACTACGGACACATATGATATTGGTATAGGTGCAGCTTTTCTTGAAATCCAGAACGGTCACATAGTACCAATCTATGCTGCATTTGGATTATACTTGATTCGCCATGTAGAGGGTTCGTCCGCCAATAGTCTACACCATACTATCCAGTCGTATAGCGCATACCTACACTGCGTAGTAAAGTAGATGGTGTATATATGAGACACCATCAACTTAAGTATTGTGTTTAAGTATTATATAAAGAGCGTAAATAACCGCACGGCGTGGCGGACATCATGCAACTATTAAAAACTTTATTATGTACTTTTACGCATACCATTACCGACACTATCGTACCTAACTATCTATGTACACTATCCTAAACTACCTGTAGAATCACGAAGGTGTCCATGACACCATAATGAAGAGTAGCAGCGAACCCAAGGAACAGTGCATAGAACTCACACATGGGGGCATTACAACGTTAATACCGCATTACTTCGTTCTATATACGTGTCTGAGTGTGACAGCAACTTCACGGTCAATCAGCGTGAAACTCAGTCTTGCACGTACGGTCGCGAGTGTTTATCAAAGTCTCTGCTCGGACGTCACTTCACTCTACGTATCGATCACACAAGTCTCATAACTCTGCTTCGTTGTTCCCGATTCAACGCTGGCTCGATCTGCTATCCAAATTTGACCATAACATCGAGTACAACAAAATATCAACAAATTACGTTGCCGACGTGTTGTCTCAATTGCTAATCAACGACTTTCTGGATGAACAGACGCAGATGGCGAGTTTTAGGCACGAATAGTTTTCACGACACCAAAGCAGCGTTTTAAAAGTTTTGTTCCCAAGTGTTGAACGGTCTAAGCTTAACTCAATTCAACTGAAAAACTTAAGCTCAATTAAAAAAATTTTAGATATGATTTGCAAAACGCAGACTTCAAAGTTTTTTCACAATATTTATTTCCTATCGATTGGACTTGGGTTTTACCGTAAGCTAAAAATCGAATTATTTTACAATCATATTGCTAAATGATTGTGAAACCTTTGTTCCAAAGTGGCAAGACATCTTACCCGCCCTATATAAATCAGCTTTTGCGTAAAAAGTTAAACTTTAGAAACTTTCTAAAATAATCCATAACTTCGACAACTTTAACAGGCACTGCTCGGAGTAAAGCAAACGCTCCGTATAGCTTAGTAATAGCTAAGCTTAGCTAAGCAAGTATAGCTTAGTATGAAAAAATAGAGAAGTCAAACTAGTATTGAATAGTGGAAACCATAACCATCTTTACGGATACGTTGATGCCTGTCGATACATTAATTCCGGAGTTTAGCGCTGAAATCATTGATAATAGTTTAGGTATTAATGGTTGGATTTGTTATAATGTAACAAGTTGTTCCTGTTCTTTCTGATTATTAATGTATATTAACGTTATTAATTATTTTAATTAATAATTAAAAATTATTTTAATAATTAAGAATAATATTATAAATTAATCATGAATTAATAATTTATTATTATTAATTCATGGTATATATATTTGTTACTTTTATTTCGTAGACCTCATCGTTTATATTGTAAATGATAAATGTTATTAGGCAAATGCGTGCATTGTACCATCAAATATATTTAGTACACAATTTGAGTTGAGTTGATTTCAGTTGAGATGGTCAAATAGTTTAGGTGTATCACTTTTCATTTTGTGTTACACTCTCTGAGTTCAGTTGATAGCCATTGGTATTCGCTTTCATTTGTTCGAATATATAATCATTTTTAACTTTGTCATATATAATCTTTGAAGGGGGTGACATGCATTGCTTACGATGCATGAAACACCAAGTCATTGTGTATGGCTCATTAGGATTTAACTAAAACCTATATATAATAGTCGTTTTTAAGGCGTGTTCACACGCTCTAACTTTTTGCTCAAATTTTGATCAAAATTTGAGCTCAGATTTCGATCAAATTTTGATCAAAATTTGAAAGCATCTTTTTTGCATTTTTATCAGGTTTGAACGTGTGAACGCTGTTCAAACTTTTCATGAATATTCCTGGTGCCAATCATGAACGAGATGTTTGATCAAATTTGGACCTCATATTTTGAGCTCAAAATTTGAGCAAAAAGTTTGAGCGTGTGAACACGCCTTTAATCTTTGCACTACGACAGGATGACATAGTAGCAATAAATGTTGTCTACACCTTTAGACGCTTCAGATTAAATCCTTTCAGTACACAGGATCGTTTTGTCCTGCGTCCTACAAAATTTTAGGTATCTTCACAATATTGTCGTATGGTTTTTGGATTGGTTGCATAGGTTTTACGTATAATAGGTTCTGTTACCTATTTCTTTTTATAGGACAAAATAATCTTAATAAATCTCTGGCCGTCTGGCTTTAAAGCATTCCTGAACAAGAACTGCATTTGAACATAACTTGTTTTCACTTTTCATCCAATTGTATATATAATTTATTATAATCTACTAACGTTCAAATTTAATGTCACATACATTCCGACCCAGTTCCCGATAAGTTTCGAACAAGTTCGGACAATTTCTGGTCTTTGTGGTTGTTGCAAATTGTAGGCCGTAACAAGTCCAGTATTATCAATTTTCCGTAATCAACATTCATATCCCAGTTGCGCAGTGAGTGCTGATGTTCTCTGGTCGCTCGGCCCACTAAAATTAATTTTTGTGATATTTGTTTTTACAATTCATCGATATTCCATGACCTTAAATAATCCAAGCATTGCTATACGCGTTAATTCTTAATTACACATCTTAGTGTGTGACGACAGAATTTATCACAAAACGATTACAAATATTTAATGGGCCATATACGAATCTATTTAGCCCAAATTGAAAATTGTCTTATTCTCACGGCAATCTCAACTTGGGAGTTTCGGAATTTTTTTGATTTTATATTTTTAATTTATATTTAATATTATAGTAATAAACATAAATAGTAAGTTATAAAATAAGTATTATATAATTTAACAGTAAATAAAAAAACTCAAATATTTAAAACATAATCATTTATTTACAAAGGAACGGTATAATAATTGTATTTCATACACATATAGATTCAGAGTAAAATCCGTTCGTGATGGTATCTTTATGTAAAAAGTAGATTAACGTTACTTTCATAATACTGTTCGGCGCTTAATACACAAAATTCAAAGAGGTTTTAAACAAACAGCAAATATGATCTTATATGATGTTTTGATTCAGATTTGTGCCTTTTTTATTTAAATTTGATTCTGTTCTAGGCAGCGTTGACACATTTTAATAAACTACATACGTCTTTACCGAAAAATTGGAATAATTGGGCCATTTTTAGAGCCGAAATGTAGCAAATTTAGTTTCATAACCGTCCGGCAAGGTTAATAACATACCCAATATGGAGTTAAAACAATGAAATCAACGTATTTAACGGATCAAATAAGAATATAATAATACCGCCGTTCGCGCTCAGCACCAGAAAAACTTACTTTCTCAATATGTTGAAATGTTTACTTTTTAGGGGTACTGTTTGCCAGATAATAGGAAGAACACACAAACATGTTTTCTATTTTACCTCACAGGTGCTATGTTGCTGCGACGATTCACATTAGTTAACAAATGAGACCAGCAAACTATGTGACATCGCAATAATGTCGGTGATTCAGAACCGAAGAAGTAGGCTGAAACACTCTAGAAAAATTAATATAGCCGCTATACAGCGGCATCGTTTTGACGAAATACAGGGAGGCTGCGTCTTTCTCACACCCCCTTCATTCTTCGCACCAAAACAATGTTGAAACTTATTCACAAAGTTGTTTATTGTGTTGCGAGGCGTTTTCCTTCATTACGTTTTTCGATGTGATAGTGATTTCTAATAAACGTACAACATCGTAAAAAGCGTTATTTTTACATTGTAGCAGCAAAGTAAAAATTCGATGCTAAAGGCCTAAATTTTCTCAAATTTACCAATGTTTTCCTCACAAAAAATAATTTCTTCAACCGTTAAACAAAATTAAATATTTTGTTTGAACATCGGTTTGGAACATCATAATTGCTGGAACATTGGTTTGTAAATTGTCAGAGAATTAAGTGTAGCATGCTATTAATAAGTACTATAACAATACAATGTTATTAACAACTTGCTTTAAAACCACTCTCATGTAGAATATGTATACGGAAATATTTTCTTATTTATTTTAATTCGTGAGTCTCAGGGACCGCGGAACGCTTTTTACCGGGGGGGCATACACTGTTGTTTGACATATCATCATATGCTGAGAAAAGTATTAACTAAAGTAAGTTAGTGTAAGCAAACAAAAGTTCTGATTTCATTTCTTTCATGTTTGAATAGATTATACACCTGCTTATTACATTGAAGCAATTATGAAGCATTATCACATGCTTCCAAAGATAGACGACCTTTCATTCGTGGAACTGTTATTTATAAATTTCTGGCATATTTTGTCGACCTGAAGCGTCTTCAGTCTGTGTCTGTGAGCATGGCAAACGGCAATGGCGGACAGTCTCCTCTGAGTCATAGTTGAACGCTGACGGACCTGGGAGGCGCGTACCCCCTGCCTCCGCCCCTGTTCCAGGTCCAGGTCGCTGGGGGATATCACAAAATATCCTATATTTAACCTAGATTTATGTCCTTCAAATAATGTGTTTCTTAAGCTATAAAATTAGTTGAAAAGCAAAGCTTGCAAACAACATGTGTAAAAAACAACATAAAAAACGTAAACAATGAATTATATTGACATAAAATACAAGTATTTATTTGTATGCAAAATTGACTCATCGTTCAGAAAAAGTATTTTGCCAAAGCACGATACTACAAGCAGCTTTGCTGCGAGAGTTTTTTCGAGCAGAGAAGCTATAAGCGAAAATAGAAAATTTTAGGGTGTGTGCGAGTTAGCAATTCGAATATGACCGATGACCAGAAAATGTAAAATTGGAAGTATGCACTGCCGATCTTGGAACAAGCGTGATTCAGCCTACGCAACAAAGCTGCGGCAGGGAATAACTGTTAACAGTGGTTGAATGTCACGAAGGGGGGCCAGGCCCCCCCTCGAAAAACTGAAGGGGTCCGTGGCCCCCCGCCCCCCTCTTCCGCGGTCTATGGTGAGTCTGTTTTTAATAAAACCTATTAAAACGCAACAAAGTAAGGTGGTAGCTATTTTTAATAAAACCTATTAAAACGCAACAAAGTAAGGTGGTACCTATTTTGATCATGATGCTAAATTTGGAGAGTTTTAGTGCCTTCAGTAGTTAGGTTCAACTTGTCATATCTACATATTGTCGCCCAAATTTCTACCAGAAAACAAACATTTTTGACAGTTTTAATTTTACAGATATATATACAAGTGCAAGCTCTATAAATATTAGCTGCAGCATGTCATGTTTAGTTAAGTTTACTAAAGTTATTTTTGGTAAGTGTGACTGATGTTTCATGTGTAACTAAATGATCATACATTTTGCTGAGCATAATTCTGTTCGGCCACGAGAAGCATCAACACATCCTTCAAATCAGATTAATTCGTGATTGTGTATATGACTATTACAGGAGTCCAATGCATGTCTTATATTTAACATCGTAAAATATCAGAAGGTTTTATCCAGAGCAATTTTTAACGTTTTTTTTCTACTACAGCGTCTAAATTCCACCTTTGTATTAAAGTTTAGTGGAAAATTTCAGTTCTTTTCGGATCAAGCTCGTGTCGTCTGCTCCAGCACGAATACTGAATTTACTATTGGCTCTAACTAAAAGTAACTGATGGATCTAGTGGCTTTTGCTAAAATCTAACTTGCAGTAAGTCATAAAAATCAACCCTGTATAATTATGATACTTGACTTGGAAAGATGTTACTTATTTTATAATTTAGTGTATTTCACATATCTAGTATAACTACAACGGTGAAGCCTACTACAGTGGCTTTTCCATCAATTATTTTCTTTCATAATTTCTTCGCGAAAATTAGTATTAAATTAAGCGATGTCGCTGCAACGTAGCCAATGTATTTATCAATATTCTTATTTTTTGTATATTATAATTTAATACCAAGTTAAGCTGAATCTAAACTAGTATCCCTTACATTATTCGGATAAAATGCCGATTTTCGAAACTATTGTGAAGTTATAACAAAATTGTATCGATACAAATTTTACATTTGTCATATATTCATTATGAGGAACACATTGGCTAATTCTGCTAATTCTTCCAAAGCCCAAATTTATCTATTATATAAAGTTTTTTATGTCAACCATTTCGTCGATACAGTTCATGAAATATACGGAACCATTGTCCGATATATATTTGGCATTCATCGAGTTTATCAATAACCCAGCAACACTCCACAAGCGCAATGCCTTAATAATAATTATTGCAGTAAGACTTGAAAAGGCTGTTGGGATCATGTTAATGCTGCTGTCAGATATATATATTTGTGCCCGTCAACGAGTTTTGAATATTAAGCCGGCTGCCCTGCCTGAACACATATGCCTCAATAATCATTATAGCAGTAAACCTTTAAATGGCTGTTGGGATCATGTTAAGGCTGCTGTCCGATATACATATTTTTGCCTGTCAACTAGTTTTGAATAATAATCCGGCTGCCCTGCATGAACACATATGCCTCAATAATCATTATAGTAGTAAACCTTGAAAAGGCTGTTGGGATCATGTTAAGCCTGCTGTCCGATATACATATTTTTGCCTGTCAACTAGTTTTGAATAATAATCCGGCTGCCCTGCCTGAACACATATGCCTCAATAATCATTATAGTAGTAAACCTTTAAAAGGCTGCTGGGATAATGTTAAGGCTGCTGTCCGATATACATATTTGTGCCTGTCAACGAGTTTTGAATAATAAGCCGGCTGCACTTCCCGAGCACATATGCCTAATCATTATAGTAGTAAACCTTGAAAAGGCTGTTGGGATCATGTTAAGGCTGCTGTCCGATATTCATATTTGTGCCTGTCAACGAGTTTTGAATAATAAGCCGGCTGCCCTCCCCGAGCACATATGCCTCAATAATCATTATAGTATTAAACCTTGAAAAGTCTGTTGGGATCATGTTAAAGCTGCTGTCCGATATACATATTTGTGCCTGTCAACGAGTTTTGAATAATAAGCCGGCTTTCCCACGCCAGCACAATGCCTCAATGTTTATATTCCAACGATTATTGTTGTAAGGGTTAAAACGGTTGTTAGGATCAAATTAGCGCTGCTATCCGATATGTATGTGCCCGTTAACGTGTTTTGAATAATAAGCCGGCTGCCCTGCCTGAACACATATGCCTCAATAATCATTATAGTAGTAAACCTTTAAATGGCTGTTGGGTCATGTTAAGGCTGCTGTCCGATATACAGGTTTCACCTGTCAACGAGTTTTGAATAATAATCCGGCTGCCCTGCATGAACACATATGCCTCAATAATCATTATAGTAGTAAACCTTGAAAAGGCTGTTGGGATCATGTTAAGGCTGCTGTCCGATATACATATTTGTGCCTGTCAGCGAGTTTTGAATAATAAGCCGGCTGCACTTCCCGAGCACATATGCCTAATCATTATAGTAGTAAACCTTGAAAAGGCTGTTGGGATCATGTTAAGGCTGCTGTCCGATATACATATTAGTGCCTGTCAACGAGTTTTGAATAATAAGCCGGCTGCCCTCCCCGAGCACATATGCCTCAATAATAATTATAGTAGTATACCTTGAAAAGGCTGTTGGGACCATGTTAAGGCAGCTGTCCGATATACATATTTTTGCCTGTCAACTAGTTTTGAATAATAATCCGGCTGCCCTGCCTGAACACATATGCCTCAATAATCATTATAGTAGTAAACCTTTAAAAGGCTGCTGGGATAATGTTAAGGCTGCTGTCCGATATACATATTTGTGCCTGTCAACGAGTTTTGAATAATAAGCCGGCTGCACTTCCCGAGCACATATGCCTAATCATTATAGTAGTAAACCTTGAAAAGGCTGTTGGGATCATGTTAAGGCTGCTGTCCGATATACATATTTGTGCCTGTCAACGAGTTTTGAATAATAAGCCGGCTGCCCTCCCCGAGCACATATGCCTCAATAATCATTATAGTATTAAACCTTGAAAAGTCTGTTGGGATCATGTTAAAGCTGCTGTCCGATATACATATTTGTGCCTGTCAACGAGTTTTGAATAATAAGCCGGCTTTCCCACGCGAGCACAATGCCTCAATGTTTATATTCCAACGATTATTGATGTAAGGGTTAAAACGGTTGTTAGGATCAAATTAGCGCTGCTATCCGATATGTATGTGCCCGTTAACGTGTTTCGAATAATAAGCCGGCTGCCCTGCCTGAACACATATGCCTCAATAATCATTATAGTATTAAACCTTGAAAAGGCTGTTGGGATCATGTTAAGGCTGCTGTCCGATATACACATTTGTGCCTGTCAACGAGTTTTGAATAATAAGCCGGCTTTCCCACGCGAGCACAATGCCTCAATGTTTATATTCCAACGATTATTGATGTAAGGGTTAAAACGGTTGTTAGGATCAAATTAGCGCTGCTATCCGATATGTATGTGCCCGTTAACGTGTTTTGAATAATAAGCCGGCTGCCCTGCCTGAACACATATGCCTCAATAATCATTATAGTATTAACCCTTGAAAAGGCTGTTGGGATCATGTTAAGGCTGCTGTCCGATATACATATTTGTGCCTGTCAACGAGTTTTGAATAATAAGCCGGCTTTCCCCCGCGAGCACAATGCCTCAATGTTTATATTCCAACGATTATTGATGTAAGGGTTAAAACGGTTGTTAGGATCAAATTAGCGCTGCTATCCGATATGTATGTGCCCGTTAACGTGTTTTGAATAATAAGCCGGCTGCTCTGCATGAACACATATGCCTCAATAATCATTATATAGTAAACCTTGAAAAGGCTGTTGGGATCATGTTAAGGCTGCTGTCCGATATACATATTTGTGCCTGTCAACGAGTTTTGAATAATAAGCCGGCTGCACTTCCCGAGCACATATGCCTAATCATTATAGTAGTAAACCTTGAAAAGGCTGTTGGGATCATGTTAAGGCTGCTGTCCGATATACATATTAGTGCCTGTCAACGAGTTTTGAATAATAAGCCGGCTACCCTCCCCGAGCACATATGGCTCAATAATCATTATAGTAGTATACCTTGAAAAGGCTGTTGGGACCATGTTAAGGCTGCTGTCCGATATACATATTTGTGCCTGTCAACGAGTTTTGAATAATAAGCCGGCTGCACTTCCCGAGCACATATGCCTAATCATTATAGTAGTAAACCTTGAAAAGGCTGTTGGGATCATGTTAAGGCTGCTGTCCGATATACATATTTGTGCCTGTCAACGAGTTTTGAATAATAAGCCGGCTGCACTTCCCGAGCACATATGCCTAATCATTATAGTAGTAAACCTTGAAAAGGCTGTTGGGATCATGTTAAGGCTGCTGTCCGATATACATATTTGTGCCTGTCAACGAGTTTTGAATAATAAGCCGGCTTTCCCACGCGAGCACAATGCCTCAATGTTTATATTCCAACGATTATTGATGTAAGGGTTAAAACGGTTGTTAGGATCAAATTAGCGCTGCTATCCGATATGTATGTGCCCGTTAACGTGTTTTGAATAATAAGCCAGCTGCCCTGCCTGAACACATATGCCTCAATAATCATTATAGTATTAAACCTTGAAAAGGCTGTTGGGATCATGTTAAGGCTGCTGTCCGATATACATATTTGTGCCTGTCAACGAGTTTTGAATAATAAGCCGGCTTTCCCACGCGAGCACAATGCCTCAATGTTTATATTCCAACGATTATTGATGTAAGGGTTAAAACGGTTGTTAGGATCAAATTAGCGCTGCTATCCGATATGTATGTGCCCGTTAACGTGTTTTGAATAATAAGCCGGCTGCCCTGCCTGAACACATATGCCTCAATAATCATTATAGTATTAAACCTTGAAAAGGCTGTTGGGATCATGTTAAGGCTGCTGTCCGATATACATATTTGTGCCTGTCAACGAGTTTTGAATAATAAGCCGGCTTTCCCACGCGAGCACAATGCCTCAATGTTTATATTCCAACGATTATTGATGTAAGGGTTAAAACGGTTGTTAGGATCAAATTAGCGCTGCTATCCGATATGTATGTGCCCGTTAACGTGTTTTGAATAATAAGCCGGCTGCCCTCCCCGAGCACATATGCCTCAATAATCATTATAGTATTAAACCTTGAAAAGGCTGTTGGGATCATGTTAAGGCTGCTGTCCGATATACATATTTGTGCCTGTCAACGAGTTTTGAATAATAAGCCGGCTTTCCCACGCGAGCACAATGCCTCAATGTTTATATTCCAACGATTATTGATGTAAGGGTTAAAACGGTTGTTAGGATCAAATTAGCGCTGCTATCCGATATGTATGTGCCCGTTAACGTGTTTTGAATAATAAGCCGGCTGCCCTCCCCGAGCACATATGCCTCAACGTTTTCATTCGAATGATTATTGTAGTAAGCTTTGAAAAGACTGCTTGCATCAAGTCAAGACTGAAAAATAAGCAATGTATGGCGCTGGCCAATACTGTTACTGCTTGCATCAAGTCAAGACTGAAAAATAAGCAATGTATGGCGCTGGCCAATACTGTTACTGCTTGCATCAAGTCAAGACTGAAAAATAAGCAATGTATGGCGCTGGCCAATACTGTTACTGCTTGCATCAAGTCAAGACTGAAAAATAAGCAATGTATGGCGCTGGCCAATACTGTTACTGCTTGCATCAAGTCAAGACTGAAAAATAAGCAATGTATGGCGCTGGCCAATACTGTTACTGCTTGCATCAAGTCAAGACTGAAAAATAAGCAATGTATGGCGCTGGCCAATACTGTTACTGCTTGCATCAAGTCAAGACTGAAAAATAAGCAATGTATGGCGCTGGCCAATACTGTTACTGCTTGCATCAAGTCAAGACTGAAAAATAAGCAATGTATGGCGCTGGCCAATACTGTTTCAGTGTCGTTTTGAGAACTTATTGAATGCAATATGTTTGTGTATTTAGACCCTAACTTTAGTGAAAATTTGAACGCTCAAATACTGTAAGAGAACAATTTGATTTTTTTGTCTTCTAATTTTAGGTGTAGCGTTATGGTGGTAGTACTTAATTTCACGGTTAAGGCACAGAATATTTATTATAAGTAACTGATTCCATAATACAGACGGCGGTAATTGGGCTTCGTCTCTTATCGACACTTATGTGTTTCATTATTTCGTTAGAAATATCAAGTATGCACACGTACCGCAATTTTAATGCAAGCTGTGCAGTTAAAATGTACAAGCGGCACTGTATTGCAACATTAAAAGGCATGAAAGACAACTGTCGTATGTAGATACAGCAATTTCCGCAAACCTTCGAAAAAATCAATGTTAAACCCGACGATCCCAGCGCAGAAGCTAGTTTAACTGGATGTGTCCAAACGTTAAATCATCGTTATCGATGCGATAGCTTCTACATCGTCTTTATGAGGATTCGACAGTTGTAGCGTTATGTACATCGGAATTAGAATTACTTGCAATATTTACATCAGACCTTAGCCCCTCCATCTCTAGATCCAATTTTACAGGACAAATCTGATGCAGACAGTCCACCCATTTATCTGAATCAGAGAGATATCCTGCTAAAAGTTAATCTTGAGAACGCGAGGCAAAACCCATGATTAAATGTTGCAAATAATCTAACAAACATCCAGATTCTAATGTCGATGTCGGATCCTTAAAAGCACAACGGATTAACTGGGATATAGTTATAAACTCCCTCCTTCCTTAACTATACTTTCAAATCTCAAACGAAACGGAAAACATTCCAGTTTGCACAGCTTAAAACATTTATTGTATTAAAATACAACTCTAATTCTCACTTTTATACATTATATATTTGTGAAAATTCAAGATTTGTTATATTACTATTATTATTATTAATTTTCGATTGAAATAAAAGCACTCTTGTACCAAAGTTTTGCTGTAAAACCGTTTATTGCTACTTGAGTCCACAATAAATTGACTTAAGAAGCAAGCTACTTTCAAGTATCAATATTCGACTTTTAAATCAGTCCAAATTCGTCTCTGTTTTAATAAAATCAATGAATGATTTGAACATTTTATTTCACGCACTTCACATTATTATTATTGTTATTATGATTCATTTGTTTAAATTATATTAATAATAAATAATATTTACTGTATTACTTCGTTCATCTTCGTTTATAACCATCGAATTATATCGAAATAAAATAAGAGATTCCGTAAAAACACTTATTACTGTATCTCTGTGAAAGTCAAAACTTGCTTAACAACTCCGTAAAGTGCTTTTTAACTCCAAATAATTGGACTTCGCTTTGCAGAAACATCATAGCTACTTACTAACTACTGTACGACGACGTTACGAATAAAGGCACGATATAAAAAAACACAAGATTATTAACATTGGAGTGCTGATAACTAACCGAATGGTCAGCGTAACAGAGATTGGCGTAAGAGTTTGGACTGTCGTAAGTAGCCTGTCGCTACTGAGCTATTCAATGCCATACCCACCGCCAATGTACTGGTTATATACAATATTATTACAATATATTAGTGATACATGATTGAACCTGGAGATCAACTAACAAAATGTCAAATAGTCATAAAGAACTGAATATGCACTGTTTTACATAAAATTATATTCGTGACATTGACATTGGGGGAATTTGACATGAGCTATTATAAAGGACAAAAAATATAAGCTCGTGAGCCAGTAAAGCTTATGCTCAGACATAGGCTAAGGCTTACCGTTAGGGAGACAAGAATTTCTACGGTTCTTCGAGGGTACCAAACTAGACATACTACACTAGGGTGTAGTAAGCTTGACATGGTCCAAAATTTTTTTTCCAATTAAAACTATCATGGCCGCAGATAAGGATCGACAGGGATCGAGTACACTCCACTTTTTGGACAGTACGAGTGCGACCAAGCACTATTCCATTACCTTTTAGTCTAGGTGTGTAAACTAGGACTCTGCCACTTCTAACCTTTTCTACTCTAGGTAATTGATAACAAAAGTAATCTCAGGCAGTATCTGTCCCCACAAAAATGTTATGGGATATACCCGCGACCCTGAATAACATAATTTCTACTAATTAAAAATATTATTGAAGTATCTGTCCCCACAAAAATGTTATGGGATATACCCGCGACCCTGAATAACATAATTTCTACTAATTAAAAATATTATTGAAGTATCTGTCCCCACAAAAATGTTATGGGATATACCCGCGAACCTGAATAACATAATTTCTACTAATTAAAAATATTATTAAAATATCCTGTCCCGACAAAAATGTTATGGGATATACCCGCGACCCTGAAAATAGTATAATTTCTAATAATTAAAATATTATTGAAATATCTGTCCCCACAAAAATGTTATGGGATATACCCGCGACCCTGAATAACATAATTTCTACTA
Organism: Trileptium ribeirensis; assembly: GCA_030248225.1. Classification (NCBI taxonomy): domain Eukaryota; kingdom Metazoa; phylum Nematoda; class Enoplea; order Enoplida; family Thoracostomopsidae; genus Trileptium; species Trileptium ribeirensis. Next base: position 83,295 of record JASANE010014872.1, read on the forward strand.
ATTAAAAGCATCATCTCAAATCTGTTTCCACAAAAATGTAATGGGATATACCTGCGACCCTGAATAACATAATTTCTACTAATTAAAAATATTATTGATATCATGATTTAATTACATCCTTCTTCATTGTGAAATGCAATAAATGAATACACTTGTCATTACTAGTTTACTGTTGCATACGACGACATTGAGTCTGTGCATACAAAACTTTTAGTCAAATTTTTACCTAATGGCCAATTAAACGTTTCAATGTCTTATTTTAGTCATCAGCGTAAAAGAACGTAATTTGTTCGGGTTGTTTTAAATTGTTGTTCCCACGCTTATCATTAGAAAAACATTAATATAATAATAGCAATATTAAATACAATTTTTTAATCCAAATTTTAGACTATGGCTCGATTAAAAAGTTCATCAACGAAATGAATATTTACATCGCAGCGCGAAATCTACTTATACCAAATTTCAATATAAATAGCTCTCTGTATTTATAAATATACATATAGGTATTTTGTATATATTTTTTTTAATTTTACGATATAATTTATAATAGAAGAAATCCTATGAACAGTTAACAATATTAACGAAGCTTCCCGTACCCTCCTACTGTGACACCTTCAATAATTTTTAAATTAATTTTTATTCGACAAAAAAATTGAAATTCATTTTTGGACTCCTAAAGAAAATTTTATCGACCAAACAACAATAACAACGGTTCTTTCAAAAGGAACAACTTTAAGAACCACCATAGTTCTTCATTGTCATAAATTAAAACAAATTAATACTATTATTACTATAGAAAATGATCATAATAATCAGTTGAGTACTTATGATTAAATAATTAAATAGTTTATAGTATTGTTATATAAAATTAAATAAAAACGTAAATGATGAAATGTATGTAACTAAATACAAAAGATTATACGTTTTTTAAAGATAAACAAAAATTGTTAAAACATATTTTAGCTCTAGATATACATATATATATACATATACATCAATACATATATACAACTAACAGATTAACAGCGAAGTTTACTTAACTCTATATTAAAAAAGTTATAAATTTTAAATTAAAAAGAGTTACCGACTGTAATCAAGGCTTCGTATATTTAGTTATAATTGTATCATACCAAAAATAAAATAATAATTCTTAAATATATGCACAATTCGTAGTTCCCAACTACCGTGAGCCTTTAGTCTAGTTATTTCGAGAAAATACATATTTTTTTCGATTAAATAAACTCAGAATTTGCGCAAAAAGCAGGATAATCCATAATGATATATAGTAAAAATGCTACTATATTAAAGTGAAATGTTCCTTTGATCCCGGCCAAATTGCTTTATACTAAAATATATATTGAATGATTAAAAAAATTTCTTATATCATATTTTGCGGATTCGTCCCGAGCGAACTCTAAGACGGCACATAGTTTTTTTACAAATAAACTATCATCTTTTGTAGTGGTCATAACAATTGAACGGCAAACAAAGATAGAGGTGATATGATCTCAATTAATAGTTGTTCAGCAAGACAAAGTAACACCTTTAGCATAATTTTTTAGCAGTAGTGCATTCCGCGTCTTAGATTAAAGCCGTAACGGACATCAACATAGTACGTTTAGAATTGGCTCGATATTTAAGGCCATTTCTAACATCTGCGCCATTCGTAACATAAGTTGAGGGTAAGGGTAGGATAACATAAGTTGAGGGTAAGGGTAGGATAACATAAGTTGAGGGTAAGGGTAGGATAACATAAGTTGGGGTAAGGGTAGGATAACATAAGTTGAGGGTAAGGGTAGGATAACATAAGCTGAGGGTAAGGGTAGGATAACATAAGTTGAGGGTAAGGGTAGGATAACATAAGTTGAGGGTAAGGGTAGAATAACATAAGTTGAGGGTAAGGGTAGGATAAAAATTACTCGCAGGTAAAAATTACCTTAGGCTAATTTTAAAAACACGGACCATCAATGCAAATTTACAACAGAATTAAAAAAACAAATTCAAGATCCGTTACATATTAAAAATTATAGCAGCCGCTAAGTATAACTTAAACGCACTCGAAAAATATTTTTTCTTACTTTTAGAGTAATTTATGAAAAATTGGGATAAGTTCTAAACAAGTTTTATTTAATATTAAGTTCTAAACTGATTTTATTAAACATGGGTATTTAAACTGAATTCGTGTAAGATTGTAGATGTGTACTATAATTAATGGGGTAACCTCAAAACCATTTTATATAAAATCCGAAAAGTTTTGAACTGGTTATACCAAAAATTGGGATATATTCCAATTTTATTTTTTTATATAAATTTGAACAACTTCTACACTGTTGGAATTAAAAGTTTATGTTTGAAACTGGTTTCGTTTAAAATTCCAATTATGTTCTAAAGGCTGGTTTGGTTAAGAAGTTGGGATAATCTCTAAACTGTTTTTATTTAAAATTACGATAAGTTCTAAACTGGTTTTACATAAATTGGGCTTAGTTCTGAACTGATCTTATCAAACTCCAACATGACGAATGGAAATTAAAATGTCTCCGATTTGCGAACGGATGTAGTGGACCTGTCATCTAAATTGTAAGTCCACTAATTCGATCGATCGATTATAAGATTATCCACACTACCTACATGCGTAATTGTACTTGTAGCATAGCTTTCTGTGCAAACATAGATTTATACGCTCGATTATGACGATACTAGCGACTGCGACATTAGGAGTGTCAACTAGTAAACTGTTCAACGGTGCAGATAAATTTTTGATTGCACAGTAAGCCATACAAGAGAATGGTCGTATTCACATTGCGTTCGTCCTGTTCGGTTTTCACGTGTATTGCAGATAAAGTGTTCATATTGCATCAGATCTGATTCGATTCCGATCCAATCCGATTGGACAGAGCGTTATCACATGTGAATCAGATACAAATTTAATGACGTAGCGGGAAAAGACATATATATGCATGCGCACGTATATCGTATGTATAGAGTTTAGTCGTATCAGATCGGATGCAATGTGAGTATTGCCTAACGTCGACATTGCACCTGCAGCATAGTTTTATATCATATAATCCATATAATACAATCAGGTATATTGAATATTGCGAAATCCTTGTTAACAATGTATTTGATCAGAGCTGCTTAATAATCTACGTTATATATAACAATTTGATATCTGCCGGCACAAACTTAAACGTTGGTTTTTTAATGAAAGAACTTTATCAAATCAAATGTCAAATTTTAGTCGCAACGACAGAGAGCGAGAAACGCTGGTAACCTTTCTAGGCCGCAGTGTCTCAAAATGACTCCTTCGAGGAATGCACAGCGCGTAAAATATTCAACTTTTCCAGATTCTTTGAGGAATATATTATATTGCCAAGCAATTTATATATAAAATATTGCCAAGCAATATATATAAATTCGTAAAATATTCCCCTTTCCCATCTTCTTCGAGGAATATATCATATTGCCAAGCAACTTATATATAAAATATTGCCAAGCAATATATATAAATTCGTAAAATATTCCCCTTTCCCAGCTTCTTCGAGGAATATATTATATTGCCAAGCAATTTATATATAAAATATTGCCAAGCAATATATATAAATTCGTAAAATATTCCCCTTTCCCAGCTTCTACGAGGAATATATTATATTGCCAAGCAATTCATATATAAAATATTGCCAAGCAATATATATAAATTCGTAAAATATTCCCCTTTCCCAGCTTCTTCGAGGAATATATTATATTGCCAAGCAATTTATATATACAATATTGCCAAGCAATATACAGGGTGTTTCAGAAGTAACTACCCACTGTGTGATGCTAACTATCGGTTGACTGGGCAGAGGTAGCTCGCCAGTTTATTTGTATAATTATAGACAAGTATTAAAAGTTTACTTTCATTACGAAGAGAGATCTCAGAACAGCTCCGTCTGTTCACCGCCAAGCTGAATGCATTTCTCCAGTCGGGATGGTACAGATCCGCAAACTTTGGCGCATATGTCCACTGGAATTTTAGAAAACGCTGATTTTATTCCATCCATCAATTCTTGAGGGTCCTTCGCCCTACTTCCATAAACATCTTCTTTAAGAACACCCCAAAGAAAGAAGTCAGGCGGAGTTAAGTCTGGTGACCTAGCTGGCCACTCGATGGCACCTCTGCGGCCGATCCACCGATTCGGGAACCTTTCGTCCAGCCAAGCAAGAACTTCGGTAGCGTAGTGAGCTGGGATTCTGTCATGCATGAAAACAAGGCCCCCGGTTGCGATTTGCGGGTAGACATTCACATATAAAAGTTCCAAATAGCCGGTTTTATTGACATTTCCGTCAAAAAAGAATGGACCAACGATGCCTTGTGAACAAATTCCGGCCCAGACACAGACTCCAGGAGCGTTGACCTCTTTGTTAATCGTGACATGTTTATTGTCTTCAGGCCAATAAACACAATTATGGCGATTAACATGACCATTGAGCTTGAAAACCACCTCGTCGGTCCGCAAAATGCGATCAAGGTCCAACGCACTGCTTTCCACAATGTCCATAAATGTCTCACAAAACTGGATTCTGCGATTGAAATCATCATCAGAGTCCATGGATAAGACGGGGCCGAAAGGGCTTCAAGTTAAGCTCCTTGTAAAGGCGCCAAACGGAAGTATGAGGAACACCCAGCTGTAGGGAAGCCCTTCGAGTTGACTTCTGGGGGCTCCTGGATACCGCAGCGCTTAATGCAGCTTTCTGGTCCCCACTTGTGGCAGACTTTGGACGACCCGGCCTCACCCGTTCCGCTACACTGCCAGTGTCCTCGAATCGGGAAATAATATCAGCCATCGTCTTGTGAGAATATTGCCAAGCAGTATATAATTTCGTAAAATATTCCCCTTTCTCAGCGTCTTCGAGGAATATATTATATTGCCAAGCAATTTATATGTAAAATATTGCCAAGCAATATTTATAAATTCGTAAAATATTCCCGTTTCTTAGCTCATTAGAGGAATGCACAGACTGCAGTGCCCTCCCCGTGGGAATGTCCCCGATTGCTACTTATAATACTTTTGTGCAAATCATATTTAAATACAGCCCCCGAAAAAACCTGTTTCCTTGTTCTTTAACAACAAGCATCATCAGCTCTATAAATGTCTATAAATGCGGCAGTTGAATTTTTTCAAAGATTTTCAATTTTTTGAGCAATTATAATTAACATCCAGCTGTTAAATTCAAATGACACATTTATCGTCAAATCGATCGTACCATATTGAGATATGTTGACGTGACAATGACAATAATAGATTCATTCGACAGCAACAACAACAGCAACAACAGCAACAACAGTAACAAATTGCCCTTCTTTGTTAGCTTATCCAGTATGAGTGTTATATTAATGCAGTATTATATAAAAAATAATTTCTATTACTATTAATGTGTACTGTTTGCCGTAATTATGATCGATTTAATTATAATAAAATTAAAAATGTACTTAAAATTTTAAACTAAAATAAATTCTCATGTATATCTGCAAAAATACATGTCAAACATTGTCTTTTGATAAATATACAAAGAAAACACTAGGAGACTATGAGCATATTGTATGGTACATATTTCAGCAACGATAAAATACATATTAACATTTTAAGGAATAAAAATATTCATAAATATACTGCGGGAGCATGAATAGGTTCTATTAACAAATAAACAAAAATAATGAAAAAACGGTCAGAGCTTAGGGATAACTTATAGATGGTTCAATACAAATCTAAGAGGGGAATAAAATTTATTTCTCAAAAATTAAATTTAATTAAATTACTGCGTCTTAATGCTACCTACAGAATCTACTGGTTGCGTGCAATTTATTAGCACCCACAAAATTTCAAATTTCTTGCGCGTTGTCAGATTCCTTAAGGAACCTAGTAACATATATTTTTTAGCGTAATTACTAGCATGCAAGACTTGTAGCCGAACGATTTAGTTTCAATCCGTGGCAGGACCGAAGTTTGTTCATTGTTGTGCAAACTACATTTTTTTAAGAATGAAACGGTTAATCGAAATTTAGACTACTGCTCGATTAACCTTTTCGTCTTTAATTGACACATTTTTCGCAGCGTGCATTGTGTGGCAAGTTAATTGTCTAGTTTGTTGCTCGTCTTGCATTTATACCTTTGTTGGTATCTCGCGCATTATGACGTTTCTTAAGGAACCCAGCAACAGCTGTTTATCAGCGTAATACCTAGCGTCCAGGCCCTTCACCCGAATGATTTCGATTGAATCGGTTAAATCACAAAAATAAAAGCCTAAACTCGGGCTATAAAGTTGCCCATTTAGCGCACTCTGCGTAGTCTTTCAGTTTTTTCTTTTGTCAAAATGTGCACTATTAGGTTGCTTAATTGCATTTACACTGATCGATTGTGGTTATGAAAGTGTTTTTCAAATCAGACCACTGAAGTCAGCATTGTTCAAGTAATTACTGAGTATTACGTGCACTACCAGCTTGTGTCCAAACAAATTGGGCTTTGATCTAATATGCGGGTTATGCGGAGCAAGACATAGACATTACGCAGCAATATGAAAGTGAACATAAATTGAGTCACAGTATATTTACAGCAACCAAATTAATGAATAGAACTGATGAACAAGGGTGCGGAAATTCTGTTAAAAATATGCCACGTACAAAGTTACCAGTAGAAACAGTTCTTTTGGCGAAGTACCCAAGTTGAACATCCTGGCCAGCAGTTATAGTTGATTATAAGCAAACGCCCTTATATAAAACGAAAAGACTTAACAGCGATGTTGGAGTTCGTTTCTTCGGCACTGGACGTTATTATTTCACTAAGCCGACAAATATTCACATTTTTAAACAAAGTCTAAGCACTGAGGTTTAGGAAAGGTATTTTATAAAGTGTTAGACTATATTTGCTAATAGTAATAGTAAACTCACGAACGAAAAACAAAAATGGCTCAATTAACTTCAATCTTCTACCGACGGTGCTCTAATAAAAGTAAATTTTATTCAATACATAGGAGCCAATCTGCAATTTTTGTGCGAAACATCATTTCTCGCACTTATTTGGCACAACGATAATGATCTTCAACCGACGGTGCACTAATTAAAGTTAATTTTTTTTTCAATATTTAGAATCGCAATTTGGCCACGAAACATTCTTTCTCGCACTTATGCATCATTTACCTTAAGATGTGTACAGCAGGGCCAGATTTTGTCACAGTCTGCCGCGGCTCTCAAGCCATTCTTGGCCGGCCGTGGTCAACCAGTGTGACATTTTTTGGGGCCGAGCCAGACCCTACAAATATATTTAGCTAATAGTAAAATTAGGCTAATTGTCACAAGGGCCGGAAACGGCTCTAAAAGCCAGAAATATATGAATACAACGGAAAATCGCTAAAAAATAGAAATTAATGATAGTTATGGTCATATCTTCGTAAAACATCCTTCCAGTTACAAATTCATAATTTTCATGCGTGAAAAAGCATGTATTACATAGCTACTTGTTTGGCTTGTAAAAATGGCGATATTTACGTAATTATTTTGCTTGGATTTATGCGCTTTGCTTTTAATTATTACTAATATTGCCTTTTTGGGCCTTGAGTTAAATATTTTCGAATTAACACCATCTGCTAAACTGAATGTAATAAATCTTTTTTTCAGTGGCCCGTCCCGGCTATAACACCCTGAGATACAGCCCCTCCTGCCCCGTACTAACATACTAGCATGGCTTAGCTATTTATTTTATTTATGAACGGCCGGATGTGGCTGTGCGTTTTTGTCACGAGCCGGAATTGGCTCTGTGACAGAATCCGGCCCTAATTGCACACATTTTAAGACAAATAATGCATTATATGGCACAACGATAACGATACTATCAGTTGTTTAAACCTCAGTCGAGCAAATTTATCAATATGGGAAGGCTATTTTGGGTGAGGATTATGAGCAAGTATAATGGAAAGTGGTGGCTATCAACAAACACCATCGGGACGTCAAATAAAATCTCAACATCTGCATTTGTGGTAAATTGTCAAGCATGTAAGTTAAAGGACTGATTACTAAAAACTTACTCAGAATACTGAGTTGAAAAATAAATTGATAGCTATGGAATACAGAATGGTCGTTGGAAAATAATAAACACGACCGATCCTGGGGTGGCTACAAAAATACGTATGGTCAAATTTTGCTGATGCCTCACGATCATTTTGGTGTAATAGCTGGGATGCACCCAAGAATAATTGTTATAAGTAGATTCAATTTTAAAAAATATGTAAATACCACTTATCAAGGAGCTCGTTCACACAAGGAATTTGATTACACTGCCCGTCGCACAAAAATAGAATTCATTTTTAAGACTGCAAAGATAATCACTGGTCTACATTTGGGCCATGTGGTTTGTTTCGGAGGCACAACAATTTTGAGTGGTAAAGACAACGAACCCTAATGTCGGCCCAAAATAGATTGTTCCATAAAGTAAAAAAACTTCACTCAAATTTTTTATCGCAAAACTCGCCTTCAGTGAAGGTAACAAATTCACACTGCTATAAAGACCAAGTACAATGGCAGTCGAATTAAAAGATATGTAAAACAGTATAAAGAAATGTTACGACAAGAATTTGAGACAGATCATATGTTCGAAAAATGTTTATTGCAAATACCGGAAATGCTTGATAAAGCGTTCTCAAATGGTTGGCATCTAAACGATAAAAGTGTACAAATATTAACTAGTATTTTCTATGAATACTTATTATATATGTGAATATGCCAATGTAACCATTAGGGGCGGAAGTGAAATGCATGCTATGCCGTTCTCGATATACTAAGCCTAAGCCTTAGTCCTAGCCTAAGCTAAGGTCCCTCTTTGAGCCATGTACTAAGCCAAAGCCTATGTCGGGGGGCTGCCGCACCTCAAACCACCGCTCTAAGCTTTTCTTTTTTCTAAAGTTATAACGTCCGGCTCCTAATGGTGACATGGGCCACTGAATAGCATGAAAAAAATGATTTTTATTCATAAATAACCACCGTTAGCTAAAATGAATAATAAAATAATGATATTGTTATTTTTATTTAAAAATCGTTTGCAATGTTCAGAGCTATCATGTTGTTGAAATAGCGCTATAGGCACACATTAGGAATACGAGTTGTATGCAGCTCATAATTTTAAAGAATAAGTTGTTATATAAAGTTCTTTTGGCTCCGCTACAGCGTAGGGAAGGGGTCATGTAAGAATTCTGAATATGGAAGGAACTTCGAGTTTCATTAAGTTGATTTTTTGAATGCAAAAAATGAGGCTTTAGCTTTATATCGTCATGTTGTCTAGTAACTACAAGCTGTTCATTGTAATTTTGTTCTGTTATCAATATAAACCAGTTGAGTTTCCTGTCTTCTGTATACTGAAACAGTAATCTCAAATACATTAAATCATCAATTTTATAATCGTTTGATCACCGTTGAAACTGAGGGTTGTATCGCAAATTTGGCAAATCTTCGTGATATTTACTCAAATATTGCTATGAAAATGCGAAACAGATCTTTCATAAGGTTGATTTTAGCAACTTTTTAGGGGTCGTAGTGTCACGAAACATCCAAATGGTATAGGAACAATACCTTCCATAGTCTCCGTATCCACATTCATCTCTCCAATATTGCTTTGAAAATGCGAAACAGCTCTTTCACAAGCTTGATATGAGCAAATTTTTAGGAGACGTAGAGCCAGAAAACATCCAAATGGTATAAGAACAATATCTTCCATAGTCTCCGGATCCCCATTCATCTCTTCAATATTGCCTTGAAAATTCGAAACAGATCTTTCATAAAGTTGATTTGGGCAAATTTTTAGGGGACGTAGCGTCAGGAACCATCCAAATGGTATAGGAACAATATCTTCCATAGTCTCCGGGTCCCCATTCATCTCTTCAATATTGCTTTGAAAATTCGAAACAGCTCTTTCATAAGGTTGATTTGAGCAAATTTTTAGGGGACGTAGCGTCAGGAACCATCCAAATGGTATAGGAACAATATCTTCCATAGTCTCCGTATCCACATTCATCTCTCCAATATTGCTTTGAAAATGCGAAACAGCTCTTTCACAAGGTTGATATGAGCAAATTTTTAGGAGACGTAGGGCCAGAAAACATCCAAGTGGTATAAGAACAATATCTTCCATACTTTCTTTGTATCTCGATTCATCTCTTCAATATTGCTTTGAAAATTCGAAACAGCTCTTTCATAAGGTTGATTTGAGCAAATTTTTAGGGGACGTAGCGTCAGGAACCATCCAAATGGTATAGGAACAATATCTTCCATAGTCTCCGGATCCCCATTCACCTCTCCAATATTGCTTTGAAACTACGAAACAGCTCTTTCATAAGGTTGATCTGAGCAAATTTTTAGGAGACGTAGGGTCAGGAAACATCCAAATAGTATAGGAACAATATCTTCCATAGTCTCCGGATCCCCATTCGTCTCTCCAATATTGCTTTGAAAATGCGAAACAGCTCTTTCATAAGGTTGATTTGAGCAAATTTTTAGGGAACGTAGCGTCAGGAAACATCCAAATGATATAGGAACAATATCTTCCATAGTCTTCGGATCCCCATTCATCTCTCCGATATTGCTTTGAAACTGCGAAACAGCTCTTTCGCAAGGTTGATTTGAGCAAAAGGTCAGGACGCAGCGTAAGGATAACATCCAACTGGTATAGGAACAATATCTTCAATAGTCTTCGGATCGCCATTCATCTCTCCAATATTGCTTTGAAAATGCGAAACAGCTCTTTCACAAGGTTGATATGAGCAAATTTTTAGGAGACGTAGGGCCAGAAAACATCCAAATGGTATAATAACAATATCTTCCATAGTCTTCGGATCCCCATTCGTTCTCTTCAATATTGCTTTGAAAATTCGAAACAGCTCTTTCATAAGGTTGATTTGAGCAAATTTTTAGGGCACGTAGCGTCAGGAAACATCCAAATGGTATAGGAACAATATCTTCAATAGTCTTCGGATCGCCATTCATCTCTCCAATATTGCTTTGAAAACAGCTCTTTCACAAGGTTGATATGAGCAAATTTTTAGGAGACGTAGGGCCAGAAAACATCCAAATGGTATAAGAACAATATCTTCCATAGTCTTCGGATCCCCATTCGTCTCTCCAATATTGCTTTGAAAATGCGAAACAGCTCTTCGACAAGTACTTCATAGCTCAGCAAGTTTTAGGAGACTAAGAGGGCCAGAAACATTTACAAATAGACACAAACAATATCTTCCATAGTTTTCTGTATTCTTGATTCATCTATTCAATATTTCTTTGAAAATTCGAAACAGCTCTTTCATAAGGTTGATTTGAGCAAATTTTTAGGGCACGTAGCGGCAGGAAACATCCATATGGTATAGGAACAATATCTTCCATAGTCTTCGGATCCCCATTCATCTCTCCAATATTGCTTTGAAAATGCGAAACAGCTCTTTTACAAGGTTGATTTGAGCAGATTTTTAGGAGACGTAGGGCCAGAAAACATCCAAATGGTATAAGAACAATATCTTCCATAGTCTTCTTCGAATCCGATTCGTTCTCTCCAATATTGCTTTGAAAATGCGAAACAGCCCTTTCACAAGGTTGATATGAGCAAATTTTTAGGGCACGTAGCGTCAGGAAACATCCAAATGGTATAGGAACAATATCTTCCATAGTCTTCGAATCCCCATTCATCTCTCCAATAAATTGCTTTGAAAATGCGAAACAGCTCTTTTACAAGGTTGATTTGAGCAGATTTTTAGGAGACGTAGGGCCAGAAAACATCCAAATGGTATAAGAACAATATCTTCCATAGTCTTCGGATCCCCATTCGTCTCTCCAATATTGCTTTGAAAATGCGAAACAGCTCTTTCATAAGGTTGATTTGAGCAAATTTTTAGGGTACGTAGCGTCAGGAAACATCAAAATGGTATAGGAACAATATCTTCCATAGTCTTCGGATCCCCATTCATCTCTCCAATATTGCTTTGAAAATGCGAAACAGCTCCTTTACAAGGTTGATATGAGCAAATTTTTAGGAGACGTAGGGCCAGAAAACATCCAAATGGTATAAGAACAATATCTTCCATAGTCTCCGGATCCCCATTCATCTCTTCAATATTGCTTTGAAAATTCGAAACAGCTCTTTCATAAGGTTGATTTGAGCAAATTTTTAGGGCACGTAGCGTCAGGAAACATCCAAATGGTATAGGAACAATATCTTCCATAGTCTTCGGATCGCCATTCGTCTCTCCAATATTGCTTTGAAAATGCGAAACAGCTCTTTCACAAGGTTGATATGAGCAAATTTTTAGGAGACGTAGGGCCAGAAAACATCCAAATAGTATAAGAACAATATCTTCCATAGTCTCCGGATCCCCATTCATCTCTTCAATATTGCTTTGAAAATTCGAAACAGCTCTTTCATAAGGTTGATTTGAGCAAATTTTTAGGGCACGTAGCGTCAGGAAACATCCAAATGGTATAGGAACAATATCTTCTATAGTCTTCGGATCCCCATTCATCTCTCCAATATTGCTTTGAAAATGCGAAACAGCTCTTTTACAAGGTTGATTTGAGCAGATTTTTAGGAGACGTAGGGCCAGAAAACATCCAAATGGTATAAGAACAATATCTTCCATAGTCTCCGGATCCCCATTCATCTCTTCAATATTGCTTTGAAAATTCGAAACAGATCTTTCATAAGGTTGATTTGGCTAGTATATACGTAACTGAACGAAGTAGAGGGACA
>JASANE010014873.1:0-29613 GCA_030248225.1 Trileptium ribeirensis
TTGTCCAGTACGAAGCAAGAAAGGGAGTACCGCATCCCACATAATCGATTCGAGGCATTTGGAAACAAGAGATGTCAGGGATATGGGTCGTAAGTCATCACATTTAGGAGTAGAGCCCACTTTTTCGGAATTGGAGTAATATTTGACTCCAACCACGAAGATGGGATGTTGCCAGTTTCTAAAGATTTACGGAATAACAGAAAGAGGGGTCTGCTCAGTTGTAGCGCACATGATTTCAGTATCGTGCCGTGAATTCCGTCGGGGACGGTCGCCTTGGAGTGATGTTGAGTAGTAATGGAGTGATCTTGAGTAGTTTCTTGTATATGGTTTGGCAACAGAAGGCTACAGAACGGATGTCAGTGGGGTTCCAGCCTGTTGGGGGGGCAGGCAAATCGTCGCACTTGGGCTCATCGGTGAAGAAGGTAGTTATAACGTCATTGATAGTCGACGCAATGCACTGTTTGTCATTGATCAGTTGACCATCGGGACCCAGAAGGCAGCTCAGCCGGTTTATTGGCTTCAGAAACAGTTTGCTATACCTGTAAAACTCCTTTCCGTTCTTGGACAGCCGGCGTGCTAACGATTTCTCGTGAAGTCTCCTTGCAGTAGCTGAGGCACGTTTGATATCTTGGGAAGCGCGTGTGTATTCAGCGTGGTAGCATCCTAGGCCAGTTTCACGCCATTTGACCCAGAGGCGGCCGCGTACGGTTTTTGCTCTCGAGACGATAGGATTGTGCTCCCAAGGCGCCGCAGAGGTACGCTTGTCACGAGTAGAGGTTCCTCTCAATGGGACGTAAAGACTGACGGCCCGGTTATATTTGGCAAAAAAGAAGCGCCATGCGCTTGAACTGTCAGTGTCTAATTCGGCGTCCCAGTCGACTGCGTCGAAAAAGTTTCGGAGACCGGCGATATCGGCTTTGGCGAAGTCACGCCATGGACGAAGTTGATTGTATTTGTAATTACACTGGAGGACAGAATGAACCATGGTGTCATGGTCGCTGGTGGAAAAGCCAGGGGCTGCCTGAGTTAACAGTATTCGTTCGGGGCAATTGGATAAGACAAGCTCTAACACGTTATTGAGGCGAGTGGGGGAAAAAGACGTGCTGTGTCAATAGATTCTCATGCAGGATGTTGACGAACTGGCGTTCTGTTGCAGAGTGAGGATTAGGGACAGGCCAGGTTAGGTTGGGGAAGTTTAAATCGCCGAGCACCAAGGTATCACCCGTGGCAGTAGCTATCGCGACAGCTTTATCGATTTCATTGATTACTGCAAATTCGCTGATTCCGAATGTACCAATGTAGTCGGGATTACATGGTCGATAGAGGATATTGGTAGCACAATCTGATGACGTTTGTAGACGGAGGCCACAGACTTCAGCATTGACTGATAATTTAATAGACGATGGGGTGAGAGAAAGTTTCGTTTATATGGCACAGCCTCCACGAGGCACACCACTGGAGATACTATGGCGATCGCACCGGATGATATAATAGTCAGGAGGGCATACTGCAGAGTCAAGGACATCCGCCAATAGCCAATTTTCACACAAACAAACAACATCAGGGTTGTGATCAGAAATAAAGCGTCAGAAGTCAGTTAATTTATTTACAATGCCCTGAGAGTTAAACATATAGACATTGAGATCACGCTTTACCACATTCATTGCCTTGGGGTCACGATTGTCAAGTAAATAGTTTTGTAGTCATTGGGAGCTGGTGCCTTCGGTCGGAGCGGCGTTCTCAGCGGTGGTTGTTGCAGTGTTTCCACTGGTACGAGATACATCACTGGCAGCCGTTTCAGCAAAAGTGTGACACTTGGCAATATATGTACGGATTTCAACTGTACAGGCCAGACAGGCGGCTTGTGCACCCGTTATGTTGACGTCGATCGATCCATATATGTTGGGGGCCTTGGCGATGGAAATCTCACAGTCATATTTGGTTCGGAGCGTGACGATGGTTCGACCATTTCTGCCAATAACTCGGCCAACGTCACCTTGATTGACGAGTTCCGTGATCGTTGCTTTATTCGTGTCTGGTGGAACATTGGCAGTCGCGCCTGTGCTGACGGGTGGCTGACTAGCGATGTAGTTACGTCGATTCCACGCTGCCGCCTTGGTGATGGCTACGGCAGCTCTCTCGCGCTCGAGTTTGGTTAGATCCTTGCCGATGAAGACATTACGACACCACGTAGTAGTCTTTTTAAGTTTGCTCTTATTCGCTATGACCTCATCAGCCATAATGTTTTGGTCGAAACGGACGAGGATAGGTCGATTGTGGTCGGCTTTCAGGATGCCCAGGCGCCTGACATTGGTGGGCCTGTGGGCACACCCAACTTGTGATAACACTTCGTCGCACTTTGCTGCATCATCCAGGTTGGCCAAGGTGGGCGTGGTGCTCGTCGATTCCGGAACTCGTTTGAAGATGAGGTTTTTGCTACGTTGGGCGTGGTCCGTTGGCTCGTGGATTATAAGGTCCATTTTCTCATTAAGTTTCACAAAGTCGCGTTGGAGCTGTGTGAAGCGGTTATCGCTGGTGGCGAGTTTGTCGACATTTGTAGTATAAATCGGGTTGCCGGTTACAAGCTCGTAGAGGTTTGCTTCTCGGCACCTTACCCACATCTTCGATCATTAACTAGAGATTTTGGTGGCATCTGGTATCTATTGCATCGGGGTCAGCACGTGGCACAATACCCTCATAAGTGTCGAATACAGCAGCTTAATATCTGCTGGGAGGTGGGGCAACGATAGCATATATGATAAGAGCATTTGCTTGCGGATCCAAGAGCAGGCGGTCGTCTATTAGAATCTTACCGCTAGTCAACTTTTCAGCCGATTGTTTATTTCAAATCCCGTTGTCGACAAGTTCCTACTACTAGGCGTAATTGAAAAATACATAACAATGACTTTGTGTCTGGTAAATATGCAAGGTGTATAACGGCAGTGAAGTAGGACAATAGCTCGCCCTATAGACCGCTTGTCTGCAGATCCAAAATCTGTAGGTCGTTAATTCGAACCCGCACCACCCACCTTTTCAGTATGCTGCTTTTCATCGATGACTAGACCCAAAAATATGTTACTTAGTAGCGTTAGCCGTGAATTCGGGCAAGGAAGTTGAGTCGATAGAGCATATGCTTGCGAATCCAAAGGTAGAAGGTCGCACGTTCGAAACCCACGCCAACCCATCTCTGACGGGTGCGCCTTGTCACATGCTTTTGTCATCAATCTACTCGTAGGCGTGAATGAAAAATTGTTTACCTAACAGTTACCTAAGTGCCGAATAGTAACTGTCAACTTTTGAGCAGGTCCAATATTGTATTTCAATTTTCCAGGAAATATTATTTCATCGATCAAAATCCCTAAAATCATGACAATTCTTACATTTTTCCCATAGTGGTGAACCTTATATTATTTCCGGCTATTGGATATCTCCCCAAATTACATAAGAAGACCCCCCCATTTTACTCCCATTTTGGCTATATTTCCCCTTAGGACTGATTTAGAACCAAAACTTAACAAAATTCAATATTTTCACTTGAATATCAAATTTACCAAAAATTACTAAATTTCCTCGAGTTTAACTGAACTTAATTTAATTGGGGTGTATGGGGCACTTTCCCTGGGCTACGAGAACCTGGTTTTATTATCATTCCGTATTTAATCTTTGGGATTCCGCGACTCCATCCGTAGCGCGTGTGCCGCGCCTTTCGTCGTAGTTACATGTGATTATTATAATGGTAATACTAATAGTAACCCTTATAATTACAATAATAATGTATTATGATTATGATAATGTTTCGCTCGCGCTCGCCAATTGCTACGCTGCGATTTCTTTTTGCTGTTTGCGCTGCTGCTTGCCTTTCTGTGTTATTATTTGATTCACCACCTTTAATCTCAATCGCCATACTCTCCAGCCGCATCGTGAAAATTGTTTTTATGCAAATTTTGAATTCATCTAGGCTTTCTGCGGTAGCCGCGTTTATACGAACACGCTACAGCGGAATGAAGATTCAGGGAATCATTTTATAGGAAATAATTTATTACTGGCGTATAAGCAAGCACTTACTGTAATCAGCTGCGGAAACAAATGTTATAGAAGAGAGTGCATAAGAGCACGATACTGGATATGGTTTCGTGTACTCTGCGCAACATGCAGGATCACGGCTACAGTGCAATTTCTTTAACTTAGTCCTTAACCACAGTCCAAATTGTGTTTATAATCAAGTTTGACGACAGTAATATTTAGTTATTTCCAACTGGATTCACACTGCCAAACTGTTCTGTAATTATATTTAGATTTATTTGTTGTTACGACGCATCTTCCAACACTTTAAACTTAAACCTCTACGCCGTCTACCCTATCCCTGAACTCGCGCATCTTCAATTCGTGGAAACGTGTATCTCCGACCGCTGGTAGACAGGTCCATTCCTTTGGCGACTCTTCCCTGCCATTCTTGATTTCATAATTATATTTTGGGTATCTCGAACTCGCTCTTTATTTCCATCCCTTTCCGTTAGCCACCAGTGAGAATGTCGGCTAACGTTTCTTATAGAATCGTGCCGCGGAGAAGGCCGATAATCCCACAGTAACTTTTATTAAATTTTTATCAGTTATAGTGCAAATTACTTATCATTTGATTACCTGGGGAATTTTATGCTGTATGAATTATAGGTAATTGTCGAATTGTACAAGTAGTTTTACATATTATATATATACGCTTTGCGTCTGAATGTGGAAGACGATTAATGAAACTTAGAGTAGATTAACCTAAGGCACATATCTAGGGCAAAAAACGTGAAGAAATGCGGGTTAGCATTTGACAGATTGCATTACCTCACTAACCTTACTCATTCGTTACTCTTCTGCAAATTTACGACAATTATGTTATTTTGTCAAATATATTGCCTCATTAAACCATCGACGAATAGCAGAAACTTATGTCAGTCGGTCGTAAAAAAGCAACTGGGTTTGAACACGAGAAACTTTGCTAAAGTTAGGTGAGAGAAAAACGAAACTATCCAGCTCTTACACAGCGAATTTGATTAACTGTGTGTGCCATTGACTTTTCGGTTGCCACGCATATCATCTTGCTGGGTTTGTTCAACACGATTATTGGGCACAAGCAAGTCAGAATATATAGCTACAGCCATCTGTTTTCTCACTCTTTGGCGCGACATCAAACTTAAGGGTAAATGCATACGTAAAAAATTGGCCACAAAACTTCGGCTATCGTTGTCTAACCCGGCTAGTAGCCTTACCTTACCCTTAATTGGATCAATTTCGAAAATCCTTCAATTTCAAAGAATGCTTAGTCGGGTGATTTGCAGTTTATGAAACCACTGTGTAAACACAATCACAAATTATCTATCAATTATTTCTATACAAGTACCGTGCCACATCGTCAAGGTGGTGAATTCAGAGTGTTAAATATGTAATTTAGAAAGACGTACACAGCTTGCGCTGCTGTAATCGTTGATGAGATATACTCGCTTATTGCTTATTTAGGGACTTGCAGTGCGCAACTACCTATAGGATGATTTGATCTACACAAAATGAGATCAGTAATGTCCATATAGTGCGAGTGGTTTTACGAAGGTACTTCTATTACGTTTTTTTGGGCTTCTTGGGCTCATCAAAAACCTATTTTAAGCTAACCATGCCACGTAAATAATGACAACGGTGCTTCATCTACAGCTACATAGAGGCTGCATTGTCCAACAAAGTAAGCCCTATATCAGCGATATACGTAGCTCGAGCAGTTGAGGAGATATTGTCATTTTCGTGTATTTTGGGTTTCTTGTGTCTGTTCAAAAACCCATTTAGGTCCAACCCTGCAGCGTAAATCATGAAAAGCGCTTTAGGAGATATTGCCGTTCTCTTGTATTTTGGGACTTCTGGGCCCTTTTAGAATTCTCTTTGGACCCAAGAGTTAAACTGCGTTAAAGCTTTATATATAGTTTTTTTTGAATCTTGAATGCTCTACAAAATGAACCTCATTTGGCCAATATATCTTCACTGAGATACAACCATGAATATGTTTTGTCGGACCGCTCTTTGATCCGACCCTGCTCTTTGATCGAATTTCGGAATCCGTTTTCGCGTCGAACTAAAGGGCATAAATAGGTATTTAATGCTTTGGATTTCCCTATCGTGCATCGACCCACATAAACTCATAAACGCACTCGGTCGAAATTTAGTCAGTGAGCATTCTTCCCTACGCTCGTTTCACTCGTCACCCACAATTCAACAAATTGTGCTTAATGGTCCCGTGACATGTCAAAAGTTATATGACAATTCTCGTGTGTTTAATTTCCCTAGAAATTTGTAATACTTTATTGTAATATAGCAGCTTTTTAACTTCTGTGATGTCGGGCAGGGATATGTCAGTCGGTAAAAGGCCTGCTTACGGACCCAAAGGCTGAGGTCGTGGATACAAATTCTACCCCTGTCCAACTTTTCAACTGCTTTCTCAGCTCCTTTCGTCGCGTAGAACCACTAGACCTATGTGAAAAAATGCTTAACATAATATCATTACTATCAGGATCCAACATAACATCGACTGCATTATTAACCCTGCAAGACGGTGCTTTAGCAAAGTTTGATAAATTTTGGCGCCATAAATAATCAAATTTCGCCAATTTTTTTAATATAACTGTATGTCGATCGTGTTTATGTGTTATCAGGATTGCTAAATATGATAAAAGGCAACTTTTGCGTATTCATCAAATAATTCAAACCTCAGGGGCCATACTATATACGTAAAAATCACTCTTCAAATTATAATCTGTCTTAAAATTTGTCATTTATAAACGTTTGTTGTGTTTTTTTGGTCATTGGAAGAAGAAATAAAGATTCTTCGGACTTGACATTTGGCTAAAATATCGTAGCGTTGTCATTGAAGTATTGCCGTTGTATAATTGGCATCGTGGGCTTTAAGCGGCCTTAGGCATCTGAATTTGGAATAGTCGCTAATCGTAGAGTAGCCACACTCGCTCCGTCTCTCCTCGCTTTGCGGGTTACTAGTTTAAGTATTGTTAAATCTTAGAAAATAGCGACGCAGCGCGACTCCTTACGGAAAAGAATTCAATTGGGTCATTATCAGAATGTACTGCAAGACGGTTGAATCGGCCAAACACGGTGTTGTATTTTGTTTCATTGGAACGTGTGAAATTAGAAAACGACAGCTGTGTTACAGTGGGTTTGTAATAGAAGCTGGCTAGCAACGTGCTGGGGATGGCCGCGTTATTTCACACTTAACATCTTACCCTTCGAAAAGCTGTTGATAAAATTTCTATAATAGCGTCGGCTACATATTGTTGCTTGATGCCTTTATCAGTTTTGGGAGTCCCTCGGTTCCACGTTTGATTTGAAATTTTTACTGCAAGCGATAGAGTAAAGGTTTAATTATACCGCCTATTTATCACGGTGCGTCGAGATATAGTTCGGTCCATAAGACCACATAATGGTGGTACTGGACTCATTTTAAGGAACCAAAGCAACTCTTTCTAGCTATATGTGCATTCCTAGTTTTCCAAATTTTTGCTAAAATTTTGCCCATTTTTTGCTAAAAATTCATTATTCGCAAGAGTGAGTGACTTAACCCTTAGTTAGCTTCCCACCCATAGGGGCTTTCCACCCTTGCTTGGAGGTAGAGCTGACCCCCTGGTCACAGAGGCATAGGGAACCCGGAATGACCGCAATTAATTTCGATCAGGTAAGTGTAGAAACGCACTATGTTGATGAGAACGTTCCGCCACCGAAAAAATTGTAATATATTAGCGCCTGCATAATTGCTGCTTGATGCATCTGCATGTAGTAAATAAACAGGCTACAGGAACTTTTGTGCCAGCATATTTGTCTCTACATTCTGAAAGATGGCTTAGCTATTTTAAAAATAAAATCATTCAGGTGACGGAAACTGTTAACATTTTCCAATATTTTAGATTGGATGTTGAATCGATTCAACAAATGAATCATTTCGCTAGCGATTTTAAGTTTGATCAGTCAGTTTCTTTGTAATTGAAGGCCCCAACAAGAACATATCATGGCCATTTAGTGATCGTATATCATCAAACAACCCCTTATTGTGATCATCCGAGTTTGAATCGGATCTGAAGGTACAGCCAAAAAAGATTTTGGGACTAAAGACAATGGCGCAAAACGCGAGATCACTGCAAGCGGAAGTATAAATATGATAATCAGTCCACGCCAAAACACTATGAAGTCTGACTGTTCCACCACAGGGCTCACGATCCGATCAGGTCGAAACAGTTTCTAGCCAAACAAGGAATCCCAAAGTTCGGCATAGAATCTATTTCATATTTCCTTACCACGCTAAAGCTACTAGAGCCAGTAGTTGACAAAGTGCGAAAGTCTGGAATCCACTATTATGAACTCTATCTGCTCCACCACGGGGCTTACGATCTGATCAGGCCGAAACAGTTTTTGACCAAACTAGGAATACCAAAATTCGAAATCATAACTATTTTCTGTTTCCATACCACGCTTGGGCCACTAGAACCAGTAGTTGATCATGTGGGAACGTCTCGCAAAAACAGATTCCACTAGTCTGGACTCTAACTGCTCCACCTCGTTGCTCACAATCAGATGAAAACATATTCTAACCAAACTAGGAATATATACCAAAGTTCGGCATGGAAACTATTTCATATTTCTTTACCACGCTGGGTCAGGCTAAAAGTGCCAGCAGTTGACGATGTGCGAATTGTGGTATTCCTGGTGGCATGCTATTGGCTGTAACCATGGGCCTCTATCTTTGGCGAACGAGCCTCTTACGTCTTGAATTAATGCCACGTTATATAACTCGTAATAATACGTTTGACGATCAATATCGCTACAAAATAAAAATGAATTTTTGAATGAAATGCATTCCTATATATATATAGATCATTTCATCGGTACAATTTTGGTACTTTCAGTAAGTTTTCTAGTTTATTTCGTTGATATCCATCTTTTGGAGGTTATATATACTGTATATTATGCCCAGCAACGAATATGGATAGCTACGGAGGATTTGTAGTTGAAGACGGTAGCGAAGAACCAGCGTCGAAAGTCGGACGCCTCGACAACTGTTCGAACATAAGCCGCGATCCTAGTGCATCCTTGGCCACGGCTAGCTACGATCGTGCTATTAATAGCGGAGACTACAGTTGTCTCGAGTGCGGCGAGTCTTTCCCGTTTTCGTATATCCAGGAGAAATTCGACTGCTTGGTCTGCGACGCTTGTAAGGTAAGCATCTAACTTGGGCAATATGTTCTTTTGCCTTAAAGTGAAAGGCGGCAAACATTCTTTCATTCATAACTACCGGTCGCTGTCGGACTCGGAAGTGTCTATATACCTAAATCTTGCAAATAGGCGGAAATGCTATCGATGTAGCGCTGAAAGTTTATTCTAGTTCTGGTTCATCGATACGTATTTTAAGTTATAACTCATCTTGCATTGGCCGAATTAACAACGGATCACCAGTTGTACACAATCCGGCTTTAGAATTTTTGTTTTTTATTTCTAAGCTACGTCTAACCTATTCCCAAGCTGTCACTTTAGGTTAAATGTCATTTTTTCCTAGATGTCTATGTTGTGCGGAAAGGCATAAATGTTTGTTTTCGGCATTCATTACTAAATTGTGTTGGAAGCACTTGCTTTTGCATAGTGTTCATGTTATAGTACAAGCTCTTAGGAGCCTGAAATGTGGAAAATTATTTTTGATATCGAAAGGGGACGAGCGGGTTTCCACTGGGGGCGCTAAAGGGGAATCGCGAAAATTTATTTTTGCCGCTGTAATTCACACCTCATCTTCGGATGGATGTATTTCGATAAAAAAATTTTGTTTGATTACAAAAGTGATGGCAATGTGCCGTTTTGTTGAAGCGAACATCTCCGACGCAACTATCCGGGTCCAAATAGCGAAAACAGAGTTATAACAATTTTTCCTTGCCATGTCTGGTCATACGAGTACCATTGTTTGGCAGCCCATATCTCGCGACACAGGCTTCATATCGAAAATCAGCAAATTTACAAATCGGCTTATCGATATCTACAACTTTGCGGACCATGGCTTTTTGTGGGACTACCCCTGTATCACTGTGGGCCCGAATACGGTTCGTGAACCCTTTGTCAGAATACCATTTTTCAAATTTCGGCATGTTATTGTGTGTTTTGGTTGCTATTAGGCACTGCCTATTAGCTTGTCAGGCACGATGGATACGATTGTTTTTCTATCCAGAGTCCAGCTTGACGATATTATACCTGTTCTAAGGATTCAAGTGTTTTCTGGCCGACGAGCCCAGTTTCCATAATGTAGTAAGGTTTCATTGATCTAGTTCTGTATCTCGTGCAGCGCATGAGGCATGGTCTTTATATATGTTTTTCTGAGCACTGAATACAATGTTTATAGAGTCTAGCATTCATATTTTGCAGTGAGTAACTGGAATTCCGGTTACTAGTTGCGGTTCCGGTAGCTTTTGCCGGAAGCGGAGTTCCGATATGATGTCTTTTGGATATCGGTATGGAATAACCGTTTTCCAATTTGTAGTCAAAATTAGCTGCCAATTAAACCATAAGTGCAGCAATACTCCTGGTGCTATTTGTATAACATAGAATAAAATAGTTGTCTTTGGTGCACACTCTAGTACCTTTGGTCAGCTCTTTGTAATTTTTGAAGTAGGTCTAAGTCCAGAATTTATTGCCTAAGCCATTAGTCAACGGTTTATGCTTAGAATCCTGGGACAAACAACTGCTGCCATTTGTGTCCTTAATTCTCATTCTTATGAGTCCACAACATAAAGCAATAAGCGGAAACATTATAAGTCATAGCTATCAAGAAAATTATAATCTTAAGGATAGTTTTTTGTCGTTCTGAGGCCTCAGTATACGTATATTTGTCGAATTGGCTGCTTTATGTAGATTTTAGAGCCAGTAGAGTCCTCGGTGCAACTAGTTGATCAAATGCCAAAATTTCATAAATTTGTAACCAAAATTTAACATTTTGTAGCCCCATGTAGCACCGTAGTGGGTAACGACTTACCAAAAATGTAGTTTTGAAACAATAAAACCAACATGTTTAACCGGTGAAATAATCTTATGACCATTGTTAACTCTCAGAAAAGAAGAGGTTCATTAATACTTCCTTTTATTTTACCTTATTGATCAGACTAGGTTCCGATTCCGGTTCCGTCTTATAATTGCAGTTCCGGCTACTTACTGCCAGACTGATATAGCAACTTTCGAGTTATTCACTGACATTATCGAATAAAAATTTCCACTGAGTCAGCTTGGGATGGCTCATATCTTGTGTCAATTCGAAAATACCGTTCTGGGCAGAAATAAGTGCACAAAAACACACGCAAATGTGCTTAAACGCGTTAGCGTATGTATGAGCTTAATCATTTTTGCTTCGCATGTGTGTGTGATGTAAATTCTGTCCATGGCTATATATGCGTTTTAAAAGCATATTTTGAATAGCGTTTATTGAAACCCAGGATAAGTACATGTGTGTCTGTAGTTGAGACGGAGCAAACGAAGCGAGCGGAGTTTCCATTGAGGGCGCTAGGTAGAAGTATATGTAGTTAAAATTTCTTTTTTGTCTGTGTATTTCACGCATAACTCATCTTCGGTTGGATGGATTTCGATAATTTTTTATTCAAAAGCAGAAGCTATGTGCCGTCCAATTGAACACAGCGCTGTGACCTCATGTTAAAAAACGGCAAAACTTTTTAAGGGTTCTTTGCCAAATTTAGTTATGCGGGTAACGGCTTTTCGTAGCAGATATGTCGCCACGCAGGCTTCGCGTCGAAAATTCGACACCACCGACAGAATCAGCTCATCGAAATCTACAACGTTGCTGACCAGTACTGTTTTAACCGTCCGTGGGCATGATTATGTTTTGTCTACCCTCTGCCAGAAATAGCGATTTTTAAATTTCGGCATGTTATTACGTGTTTTACCTTACAACGAGCACGCTAGATACGATGGATTTGCTATATAGAGTATATACAACTTGGCTATATTATACCTTTATATTCAAGAGTTTCCCTGTCGACGAACCCATTTCCAAAATGCAGTGTGTTTTAATTTGTTTGGTTATGTATTGCGTGCAGGGCATCAAGAATTGTATATAGGTTTTTCGGCACACTGCAGATGGTTTGTTAGTCTAGAGACTAGCACGAACACTTAGTGCTATATTAATTTTTGATGGGTGCAAGGTCGACAAAATTGTCGCGTTTTCAATGGGTTCAGGCTTACAGAGGTTTTAGTGTAGTATATATACATCAAACACAAAGCCTGTAATAAGTAATTACACCAAATTACCACTTGATGAAACCCGCTCGCTCCGTTTCACCGTCCCTTCCGAGTTACTAGCAAAAATTCTTCGGACAACTCCATGTAGGCTAAACGACAATTAAGAGTAAGTATTGTCATTACCTAGGCTGTCCTTGTATTCAAGTCGTTAAGATGTGCTTGCTGTTGTTTAGTCTACTGCAATACTAAAAGTATCAGTTTTGGTTTAGCCACATTATAGTTTCTTTAAATTAAATTACTTTATAATTATTTTGCAATTATTTATAGGATTTTGACGACAAACATCAGCTGATCACACGGTCTGACGCAAAGGACGAGTTCTTACTAAAAGACTGTGATTTCGATTTGCGGCAGCCGGCGCTTCGCTATATCGCTAAAAAGAATCCTCACAATCCACGGTGGGGTGATATGAAACTTTACCTCAGGAGTCAGGTTATCCAGCGAGCGCTTCAAGTTTGGGATTCCCTGGATGCCATTGAAGAAGCGCGTGAAAAACGAGCTAATAAAGCGTCGACCCTAAAGCAAAAACGATTTCAGTCGAAGCTGAAGGAGTTGCGCCGGACTGCAACAGTCAATACTGCGACGGTGATTGGTAGAGCGAACAGTGGCACTCATAGTCATAAGTTTGGGTCAGAGGACTACGACGAGAAACGTGATATATATACCAAAACGTGCACGACCTGTGGTCATAGTGTCGAGTTTGAAAAAATGTGACCTTGTAGAATTTGGAGGTGATCTCGTGAGGCAATACTGCGACGGTGATTGGTAGAGCGAACAGTGACACTCATAGTCATAAGTTTGGGTCAGAGGACTACGACGAGAAACGTGATATATATACCAAAACGTGCACGACCTGTGGTCATAGTGTCGAGATTGAAAAAATGTGACCTTGTAGAATTTGGAGGTGATCTCGTGAGGCAATACTGCGGCGGTGATTGGTCGAGGGAACACTGGCACTCATAGTCATAAGTTTGGGTCAGAGGACTATGACGAGAAACGTGATATGTACACCAAAACGTGCACTACCTGTGGTCATAGTGTCGAGCTTGAAAAATGTTGCCTTGTACAATCTGGAGGTCATCTCACGAGTAAGTAATTTTTAGTCGTAAGTTGAGTGCATTATCTAACTTGTATCGTTTTGTGATCCAGTACCTATCCCTGATGACTCTTCGTCAGTATGAGCTGGGTGAATGTCGCGTTTGCAACGCAGACAGATGATCAGATCTCATTTAAAATATTCATTTGTTGCTTTGTTCCAGTTAAATTGTTAAACCAGTATATTATAATCAGTGTGGAGACATTGTAATACCGACATTGGTATATTGTCAAGGGCGTAGCCAGGGGGGGGGTTGCGGGGGTCGCGACCCCCCTTTTGGCTCAACCCCAAACAAAATTTTTTTGAACGATTCCTGTTGAAAATCATGTCGGAAATTGTCCTAAAACTATCCTCTCTCGCACTAGAAAACAATTACTTTCAACCGTATTTTTGACCAAACTTCATATTTTTGTATTAAAATTCGCTATTTTGGCTGCAGTTACATTTTTTACTTGTTTATGGCGTACTTAATATGCCAATTCTGGATCCCGCTTTCACATTTATGAGCGCGACCCCCCGGGACCTCCCCCTTTTAAGTACCCACTGTGGGCCGCGACCCCCCTTTCAAAATTCCTGGCTACGCCCTTGTATATTGTTCGTTAAAAACTGATGTGAAAAAAATTTTTAGATCACATTATTGCATAAAGTTCATCGTGGTGAACTACAAATCTTTATTTTCGCAGCTTTTCATTTACATTCGTGAACAACAGGGATTTAATAATTTTCTGTACAACAAACTTGTTGCAATGACAAAAAGGTACATATTCTTTAATCATCATGAGTTCGGCGTGCTATGTGAGGTTCCGTAAGGAAACCAGCAACATCTCCTAATAGGACAGTGGAAAGTGCTAGTCTTGCAACCGAGCGATCTAGGTTCAATCCGTTTTTGAAGCAAAAGTTTATTCCACTTCGATATACAAAACCCGATTCGCTTTAAGAAAGAAAGGTTTAAGAAACCGGTGAGCGACATCACGCATACAACACCTGGTCGGTTAAACTACATAACACAGATATTGCAGATCTATATATAACAGAGTTGCTCGGTGCCTAGATTGATTGATCAAAATATTTTGCCTCTGAGTGTTGACGGCTAATATAAAGAAAATTGCAAATAAATCTGTCGATAAATTGTAAGAAGTATCTCCATATTTCGTTGTCAATTTTTGGTCGCTATCGTATAATGCGCTGGATACGGGCGGTCATTGAACAGTGTTTTCCAGTGTTTAGCCGTTTTTAATACCGACACTTAGGTGCATTTTGACTGATTAGCCGGAGGTACAGTCCCGGCCAAAAATAAGTCCAATCGAAACTGATATACATTTTGTTTAATGTAAAATTATCGAAATTTTGTAAATTTGAAATTTATTTAGCTGCGCTAAAATTGAAATAGAATGAAATTTGGTTTAATCCAAAACGATCGAAATTTCGGCCAACGTAACTTTTAGGAGCTGAAATGAAATGCATGCTATTCGGTTCTCGATATACTAAGTCTTAGCCTAAGCTAAGGCCAGTATATGAGCCATATACTAAGTCTAAGCTTAAGTCGGGTGGCTGCTGCCCCCGAACCTTCCACTCTAAGGTGTTCTTTTTTTAACATTCGGCCGGCCCCTAAAAGTAACATGGGCCGAAATTTCAATTGATTTTTTTGCACTTAATTCTGGCCGGAATGTGACAGTGTGTTGTATATACTTAATGAGTTTTGATAGATATTGCATTTTATTGGGCACATCTAAACAGTGTTCTGACATGTATTGTAGAGCTCAGAAGCACTCGCCACTAAGACCCAATCGTGACTTGCTTGAAACAAATTCATACAAAAATGATCATCTAATAAATAATTTTGGCACTTTTGAAATCTCGAGTGAGTCATTGGCGCAAAACGCGACAGCCATATATGACGAGTATTATGTTTTATTCGGCTAGCATACCTAGTTTTTTGAGCAAACTCTAATTAAATTGCCGGACCAACAGCGTCGATAAACAAGCCTATTGTGTATGAGTGCCAGGTCGGTAGATTGCAGTTTGGAACGAATATAACTTCTGTACGTTCTGCACTATGCGTACTCGGGGAAATTCTCAGCTGTCGTTTTCGAAATTCCCTGAAGTTGTAAAAAGAAAGATTCGAGTTTGAAATTAGACTCTTTCGCTAGGGTATCCAGTAATAATAATTGTGCTACTAAAGAGTTTCCCATAAAATACGTTCTGGGCTTAACTACGACCTGAAAAATGTGAAGATCCATCCACCCGGTGATGAGTTGGACCTCCCGAGAACGACAAAAAATTAAGGGTTTTTCCGCTATCAAAGTTAAAGGTGTAAAATCCGCTGTTATAGGTGCAATAATATCGCTAAAGGTTGTACTTTGAGATTTTAAATATGTACATATAACAGTTTGAGGAACAGCCTGGACTGTTTGAAATTATTGTGGCAGCAATGTTTTTAGCTTGTGCACTGACAGTGCAGTAGCAACCAATGGTATTGCAGCAACGATATTGATGACACCATGTTTATAACAACGTAATGCCATGGCGATATTGTTCTTATACAACATGGTCACTGAAATAGCTTACGGCGTGCAATTTGTGCATACACTTAGTGAACAATGCATAAGTTTAAAGGATTTCAGTGATTTAAAAGCATTCAGAGGAATATTATACCTCAAATGATGGTGATGATTAATATATAGTTTTAAATATATTTATCGATATTGCCTGCCTTATTTTTTCGTACAACATAAAACTATGATGTTTATATAGTTGAATTGATATAAGCTATATACTTTTAAAGTAAAATATTTGTGTTGCTCCGTCTAGTTTTGCGTATGTTCATTCATATATTTCTAAATAAAGAGCGGGTAGCGGTGACATCAGTAAAAGTGTTGACTGTGCCCAAAACCTAACTTTTCATGGTACAATCTGCCTAAACTTTCTTGTTCTTGTGGTTTTTTTGACGTCATTATCTTTCCGGCGAGTTTGGCAAGTATATGGCCTATGTGTAGCTTCGTGTTTAGACCTGGTTTGGTTGCATCGAGAATTTATTTGTTTTGCTGGACAAGCCGAGGCTTTTCTGTTGGACAGTGTTGCGGGAATTATAAATGTGCCTTGCGTTTGTAACAGTGAATCTTTGTAATACATTAATGATCAGGGAGTAACTGGAATTCCTGTTCAGGCAAAAGGCAGAAAACCGATATTCCAGATTAAACTTTTTCCCCATATTTTTCGCTTCATCTGTGGTCTAGACATACGTAACATCACCAAAGTCATCAACAAGTACCAAATCGGCCGAATAAGAAAATATTAACTTGGCAAATTGCCCAATGAAACGTTAAGTAAAACCCTGCAAAAGTTCGCTAACACAACAAAGCCAGGAGAATGCTTTTAGCAGCTCTTTTAAACATTCACAGATTTGCTGTGTATGTTCGTATTTAATCGGTCCAACTTGATGGGTATGGATTGTTTAGAAGTACTAAGCTGTATTTCAAATTTCTTACATAATAACATGAAACAAACGTATATATAGTAAAGTGAGGCGATTGCAGTCAGAGCGAAATTGTCTAGGCTACGCTCCATCCGTTACAAGCACATGCAGCTTACGCAAGGCTGTATTGTGGAAAGCTTTTTTGGTCTGGTGGGCCGAAAAACTCATTTTCTTCGATAAATAAACATTAATTTCCTCTGTCGCTTCAAAGTTCCAGAGACGCAGTGATTGTCATCGCAATACATTAAGTTTAATGTCAAATTTATTTCTAATACATTTTCAATCCACAGTGCATTTATTTCTTCATCCATCTGTTTTAACTACTATATATAACTTTTGACGACCAGATTCTGGATCCGTTTAAATGGACGGTCCTTGTTCCGGTACTCCCTGATTGTTAACTATGAGGAGATATTCGATATTTTGGTTAGTTCGATTGGTCCTAATGGTTATTTTCTGAATCGCCTGATCTACCTGAATGGTATTGTGCAAAAATTTATAAACTTTACGTTAACTACCATATTAATTTCATGTGCTTTGAATGTTCGCTTTACAGAGTCTTAAAATGGTTGTGGCAACCCCACATACGGCATCATGAGCGGTCTATATATCGGTTTTCGGACACTGAATACGATAAGTTGGTTATCTAGGGATCAGTCTGAATATTTTATGCGGTCTCAATATTTTTTAATGAGTAAATGTGTACCATCGGCGAACCCGTTTTACATAATCACCTGGTGTCACTTATGTGGCTATGCGCTGTTTTCTACGCTTGCAGATAAGGTATAAGTTTTGTGGAACTCAGAATACATGGTGATCCTTAACTCATCAGACCAGCATTATAGGGCTTCAAGGATTCCATCGGTTTTAAAGACAAATCCTGTCCACGGTGATTACGCATAGTGACACAACAGTTAGTTACAACCAAAATTCAATGCTCATTAATCCAATGAAGTTTGTTCGATGTCGTTTAAACAAAAATCGATAGTTTCCGATTAATTTAACGAAGTTCGACTGTATTTGAATAAAAAATCTAATACAAGTTAGTTTACGTTTAATTTAACGAATTTTGGTTTAAACGAATATCGTTCGATATCGTCTGCGTACGATTTGATGTGAATTTAGTTAATTCTGATTGTAACAACGGATAAAACCCTTCCCACACTCCATTCCGGTGACACTAGTCTTTAAGCTATCGTTGACATAATATTTAGTTTGTATGTAACGTTGCGTTTTATCATTTCAGTTTCTCTTGGGTATTAAAAATAGTTTAATTTCCAAAATAGTTAAAAAATAATTTTAAAACTCACAATGCCCTCATTTACTGATTTAAAAAGTGATTCTGGCCTTAGTGATATCGATGGCCATCTTTCATGTAATAGTTACATCGATGGGTAAGTTTGAGAGATGGCTATGGTGTCAAGAATCCATGAATGTCCCTCAGAACGGTTTCGAATCATCCTACAATTTCATGAATATGCAGTGGTGCGATAGCCGTCCTCGCGAAATAGAACTGCGTTCGGGTCAGCAATTTCCCCAAAGCACAACGCGTTTTTTAAATAAAAGAAATTTCCTTGTAATCCATTTTGGATCATGTCCCCAAGGGTTGATCTCTGTTTTAGCCCAATTTTATGCCATCTCGATTAGTGCCAAATCATGTACAAAAACCGTTTCCTGCTTAAAATATTAAGTAATACAATGGTCGTAATTCAATCATAGTAGTCGTACCGGCTGAGTAACTATACTAGGTTTGGTATTTAAGCATCGGACAAAAGTTGAATTTTTATTTGATTTCAAAACAAAAATTACGCCACAAAACTGCTAGCCTTTGTAGCTTCAACTGAGGAAAGTGATACCGAAAACAAGCCGAGAGTCATCTTCATGGATGCTTACAAAATAATGCTATATTATTTCACTTGTTTATTAACTTCAATCCTGGTTTCTTATACAGATATTTAATCTTGTGTTTTATTTGGGTCATACTGAACAAACGCTGGTTCCGCTCTGTGGTGCTGAAAACCGTTTTCCAAATATAGTTGTTTGACAAAACCTATTAATGCTAAAAAATTAAAAGACATGGTATCCACATTAATCTTGTATTGAAAATTATTGCAGTTTTCTTTCAAAATATGCTACTTCAACGCCGTTTTCAAATTTTTCTTGTGTAGATACTGGTATCGTGCGTTGAATACATTTATGAATACGAATAAAGCACTCTTTCGCAATTCTTTGCCATCACGATGGTCTTACTCGACTCTGAACTTACCGGTCGTGTAACATTTTGTATTTTGCTTATCAATTTGTCGTATAATAATATAATAATTGCTTCATTTTGTATTGTATGCTACGTTGTTACCTTATGCGTGAGTAAACTTAAGGTGACCCCGCCAACCATCCTATTCTGTCATTACCGATATCGAATCGTAAACCCTTGTTACGGAAAACATGCTTGATTAAATTCGGTTTTTCGCTCACCGAAAATTGGCAAAATCAAAATGCCAGAAATTAGACCTTGTGTTCGAACAGAATTTTGGCGATTTCAGTTTGCAGAAATCATGTTCCCTAATGTATTATGATTTAAATTTGGATTATACAGTGTTCGCGAACATATTTAGTGCAAAAGTGACGTCCCAATCAAATTGAAAAATTTTCGTTCTCGAACATTTGAGTAATTATTTCAATTTTGGCGAAATGGTTATATTTAAATCGCGAGTGCCGTGTCCGCGAATAGTGTTACGCCGAATTTCGATTGACCAAAAGCGTTCCTTAGCAAATTTTATCCCAAAAAACAAAATAGGATGGTTGCGGGAGTCATATTAAGTTTACTCGCACATTATGCAATCGGAGCCAGGACAGTCTTTTAAGACTTTGCAGTTGTTTAGCAAACAAAAAGTTTACATATATTTTATTGTTATACAAAGGCGAATTTTTAGGTGAAGCAAATAATAACTTAACTAGTAGCTCGCAAGCAAGGGTGAAACCGAGCGAGCGTGGTTTCGTTTTTAAGTTATCATTTTGTTTAGTCCCC
Organism: Trileptium ribeirensis; assembly: GCA_030248225.1. Classification (NCBI taxonomy): domain Eukaryota; kingdom Metazoa; phylum Nematoda; class Enoplea; order Enoplida; family Thoracostomopsidae; genus Trileptium; species Trileptium ribeirensis. Next base: position 19,918 of record JASANE010014873.1, read on the forward strand.
TGTAACAGGCTGTGTTTGACGGATATACCATCCGAAAGCCTCTTGAACCCTGAACTCATTGAAAACCCTAAACCGCGTCGACTCTAAATCAATCGAGAACAACTCACAACGCATCAAGTATTTGTGCTGGTCTCCAGATAACCAAACCATCGTATTAAGCGTACCGGAAAAGATAGAATATATTTTGGAAATCGGGTTTATTCGCCTTAAACCCTAATGAAACCGTCTGAAAAGGCATGAGATACTCGTGCTGGATTCTAGATAACCAAACCATCGTATTCAGCCTACCGAAAAACCTATATGGACAATTCTTGATGACCTATACGCCATATGTAAACCAAACAACTGAAAAGAAACGATATTCTGGAAATCGGGTTCATTGACCCGAAACCCATTGAAAAATCATGAAATATGCGCCGTCTAGATAACCAAATCATTCTATTCAGCCTTAACAAATACTTCTGCATAGACCATTCTAGATGCCGTACACGCAATACATAATCAGAGAAAAAAAAACGCACTACATTTTGGAAATGCAGTCGTCGAGCAAAAACCCTTGAGATCCCACGAAAAGGTATAATATAGTCAAGTTGAACTCGAGATAGCAAACCATCGTATCCAGCGTGTTTGGTAAACCAATATTCACTCAATAAGGTAAAAACAAGCAATAACTTGGCGAAAATTGAAAAATCGCCATTTCTGACAAAGGGTCGATGAATTATATTCGGGCCCACAGCGGCCCAGCGAGTGGTCCCACAAAAAGTCGTAGTCAGCAAATTTGTAGAGCTGATTTTTTACGGTGGTCTCCATTTTTGATGCGAAGCCTGTGTCGCGAGATATGGGGGTGTGCAATATCGGTGCCCGTATGGCCAGATTTGGCAAAGAACCCACAAAACTGTTTTTTGTCATTTTCACCCTTAAGATGGGGCGGAGCTGTTCGCGTTCAACTAAAAGGCACATCGTCATCACTTCTACTATCGAACAAAAAATTTGTCGAAACCCGTCCATCCGATAATCATGAATGCCAGCGACAGACAAAAAAATAAATTTTTACGATTTTTTCACCTAGGTCCCGCTCGCTCGCTCGCTTTGCTCTCTGCGTTTCAATTATTACGTTTACTGTACTTTTACCGCTTTTGATTTTTCTCAAATAGGTTTATTATATCATTTGGCAAAGTCACCTGTTTGTTTATTATCGCACCTGCTACCTGTTCCCATTTTTCCTTGTTTTGCTTCAGCTTCGTTCCAACATCGTGCGATGCTACGATATTCGAAGGTCTCAGCAAAGCACCATCGGAAACCGATTATCCACATTTGGCTCGCTGGTATCGTCATATGAAATCGTTTTCGAAAGACGAGCGCCTTGGGTAACCTTGTTTGTCATCCATGAAACTAATGTTTGTCGACAATATTACTTGACCTAACATACTTGAGCGTCGGCGTTATTCTACTTGATGAGCTATTGGGTGGCCTGATATTTTATAGAGATACTTGTCGTTTAGAAAAACGTCAGGTGAACATCCAGATTATTAATTTCAAAGTGGAATAAATTTTTCTTCTACTTAACGAATTTCCTCACTTACTAGTATTTTCGAATTTGATAAATGGTATTAATAATGATAATAACGATACGTGATATATAATTCTCAAATTTTGCCAGGTCCCACCGCCACTGCTTTATTTGCCTAGAACGCTCGATGCAATTACTGTAGAGTCATGTGCTGTAGAACCAGATATCGGATTGGTTGTATAATGCCGACCCAATAATTCGTAAGAGCGTGACCTACTAGCAGTACTCCGACGCATTAATGTGCTGGGAACAAGTCCAATATATCAACAGAGTGTCAGATTTTTATGATGTCTCTCTCACAATTCCGCGTGCAGTTAGCCTGAGTCTTTATTCTATGGTATATGTTATTATTTACGAGAAGGCTTCCTAAGTTCGAACATTGCACACGACAGATAATGATTTTACAAAATATCCCATTTTTTAGATTTGCAAAGGGATCGGCACTGGTTAGTTCTTCGGGTCGCGCGGCATCGGCTGACGCTGCGAATGGAAAAGCAGACGACGATGACGACGACGAGGATGTGGATTTGTTTGGAAGCTCAGATGAAGTGAGCGGTAAAGTTTATTAAATTGCTGTGAAACCAAACTTTTGAGTAATTTGTTTGATATACCACTCGTTTCAGTTTTTGATCGTGTAACAATAAGTAGTCGATAAAATTACATTTAAGTTTGAGCGAACGCGTGGTAATTGAGCGGTATATACATTACTTCTTTTGTTATTGTTACTATCACGCGAATAATAACTAGTAAACGTAATAAATTACAAAAAGGGAGCGGAGCAATAGTCATAGTATATATTATATCTTATTTATGTATAAATGTATGTAAACTAAATAAATAATCAATTTATACTAAGTATCACGTTTTAGACATTTGATGTCAAACCCGCCTTACAAAAAGCCAACTAGGTAAAAATAGCAAATTAATTAGTAATATCACCTAATTATTTAACTAATTGTCAAACATAAAATCACAAAGGTTTAAAGTCACATATTCATGATCAGCGATATCGAAACCCCTGGCTCCAAAAATAAGCAATTTTAATGTGATATTAAAATTTGCATAAAATGAATTAATTAGTTAATTGATTTCTTATCTAATTAGCATATAGGGCCAATTTCAGAGCTTCAAAAATATCATATTCGTGATCAGCGTCATAGAAAATACCGTGTACAATTTTTTCATTTCGGAGTAGTTTGGAAAATTTTCAAAAAATTAACTAATTAATTATTACTTAGCTAATTAATTAACTAATTTGCATATTTTTAACATTCCCGAATAATAATAAACACCAGATTCATAATCAGCACCGCGATATGTAATGTACACACCAAAATAATAGCTTTATAGCAGGGAATAACCGGAACCGGAACCAGCAACCGGAACCGTCCATTGAAACCGGATCCGGAACCGGAACTTGGTCTTCGAAATATATATATAGTAAAACAGATGAAGAAAGAAATCAAGGTATAGTGGATTTAAAATGCATTAAAAATAACGTTTACGTTAAATGTATTGCGATGGTATTATTGCCTTTCTGAAACTTTAAAGAGACTGAGGAAGCTAATAATGTTTATTTATCGATCAAATATGTCGATTTTTGGACACCCAGAACAAAAAATGCCTTCCACTATACACCAATGCGTATACTGCGTCAAATCGAATATGCTTTCAAAGCTTGGAGCGTGGAATACACACTTTCGCTCTGTCTCAGTCGCCTTCCTTTACTACACATACGTTTGTTACATGTTCTTCCGTAGGAAACATGAAATTATTGGTTTATATGATTCTAAGAGAAAATAATAGATAGAAGGTAATTTTCTGATCAGGTACACTGTTTAGGCTAGCGTTGGACAAACAGTGCCCGTCAGTTAGATGATAATGATGCTAACTTTCTAATCAAAATGCTATAAATGATGCTGCTCGCACAGTTTGAATAAATACAGTTCTTTGCCAAGAAAGCAGTTTCTAGCTGCGTTGCAGATAACGTTAGTTTACTTCAATTTAGACTGATTTACTAAGTTTACAAGCGCATTGGCGGGTTCTTGAAGCAATTTATGTTAGCCAAGCATACCCTAAGTACTTCTGCGTTAGCCATACTCTGTTACCGAATTGGACCGGTTTAATTGAAACGTACCGCACAGACCTCTGGATGTGTAAAATAGCTGCTACAAGCAACGACCTGGCTTTGATTTGTTAACAAACTCCTGCAGGTTAGTATGAAAAATTCCTACTGAAATTATGTGCCCTACTTACGTTTCAAACGGCAAATTGCTTAGTTAATCTTTTCTTTTGCTTGGTTGTATTGGAGCTTGTTCATTGTATAATATATATTACATATGTTTGGATCGCAGTTGAAGCAAAAAACGTGGAAAATTTCATACAAACTTTTTAAATCGGAATACCGGTTCCGGTATAGTTTTTGCCCTTTGCCGGAACCGCAAACGGAACACGATTTTCGCCAGAACCGGAATTCCGGTTACTCCCTGCTTTATGGTAATGATTCATTTAAAAATAAGCAAATTTTGTTTGAAAATGCCTAAAATAGGCTGGCACGCTTAACTAATTAGTTAATTACTAATTAACTAAAGCAAATTTTGACAAACATTATGTTTTGCACTTAATGGATGTTAGGCCTTCCAACCAAAAAAATTAAATCGGCCAATTAGTTATCGAGGAGTTGAACGGACTGACGGACGATGCCGAATTTTCTCCCACTGACGAAAACAAAAACGCTTGTCGTACTTAATATTAAAGGACCCCCAATTTATACTTACGGTGTGAGTGCTGATCTCCGGAGTCGTGGCAATCGCAGACAGAGTTGCCGAAGGACAAAGCCTTGGAAGGATGCCGATTCTGACGATAGGTCTGGTGCAAACGAGTCGAACGGTGCCTATTACGATCGGCTCCAGTCTTCGGTTCCTGAGATACCGGAAACCATCGATTTCAAAATTAATTAGTTGTCGTTTTTTACCTTCTTTCCATCATGCACTAACGTGTCAGCGATATTGTTGGTGGTGTTCTGAGCCAGTATCGATGAACTTCTTTGTTTTTCAATATTACACGGTTGAGCCGAGTTATGGCCAGAAACCGGTCAAAGTTAATAAAGTCGGGACTTGGAATTTTTTGGAGGTGCACAAATTTCTTTTTTGTTTTTGAACTGATTTTTGCTTGAACGAAAATCTTGCCAACCAAACAAAATATTTTTGCAATGCTGTATGGGTACAGTGAATCAAGTTAAAAAATAAGTATTTAGTGGCGAACTATTCTCGTGTTTAACATGACCTTACGCGTTTTAGGTACACTGTACCGATTTGGTCATTTTTCATGATTTACGTAGTTTGAGTGAATATATGTCTTGAACCATGAAAACATCAAAAATCCCAAGCGGGAAGTTTTTCGTATTTGTCTGAAGAGTATGTTAAAAAATTTGAATGAGATATTTTGAAAATTGAGCGACTAGATACATTTTGAAAATGGTGTCTTGTGCAATTTGGACAATACCTTAAAAATTCAAAGTACAAAATTCCTAGCTAGGTGTTTGTGATTTATGCGATTTTGGTCGGATTTAGGTATTTAGACCCCGTTTTTTGCCCAGACTTGCTAGTTGGCCTTTGAACTATGTTAACCAAATACAGGATCTCTAGCGTCCTGTTGGGTCCCAGTGGCTCTCAGGCAGGCTCCTCACGACACCCCCAAATTCCCACGTTGTCGTCAAATCTATATATTTAGGCATCTGCGATGCGAGCTATATCCACTGTCCGGATACGAATGTACAAACGTTCTAATCTATGTTGACTTTATACGTGGTGAACTGATTTTGTAATATATCTGTCCACGGAGACATATATATAGAAACCGGGTGGTGCTTGCGTGTCCGCCATACTTATTGAATACTTTTTGACGGGGCATTTGTTTTCAAGTTTTAAAAAAACAGAGTAATTAATGCGAACCGATTTTTAAACTTGGTTTCGACTCGTGAGGGGAGTAGTGTCCTGGCGCTGAGATAGCTGGCTGCTACTCTAACATTCCACTGCCCATTCCACCCTGGTACTTGGCAAATTGCTTGTTTTATGCCGCTAACAAAATTTCCGCTCGTCTTTTACGGCTATTTATGTATAAATTAATCACAATTTCTAAGAGAAAAAATGTGTATTATTTGAGTTTGGCTCTCCCATTCCCCTGGGCATCGGTATCAGAGCTGACCTCAGAATTTGACATCAGATTTTGAGATCGAGCTGGTTAAGAAATTTTTTGTTATTTATATTCATTCGAACAGGCAAGTTTCGTTGCTTTCGCGACATTTCACAACAATTAGGATGTTTAACATGCTAATGTTTCGCTCAAAAATGCTCAGATTATAGCATGTTTTCAATCTTATTTTACGCAGAAGGCTGCAGTAGGTCAAGAGTTTTTTTGTGCTGAATACAACGAAAAAAGTGGCGTTCACATATACTGGAGATAGCCAAAATTTTAATTTTTCTTAAAAATTGCAATTTGTAAATTCGAAAAGATTGTGTTTTCTGTGATTGGTGAATAAGTAATGTTGGTTATGATTTTGAAAGGGATTCCCATGTTGCCTGTAGTAGCGGCATCATCTTATGATAGTTGTACCCGTTTGGTTGGAACTCATGATACCCTCATTATCACACAAAGATTTTGTATTTGCTTGCTTGAGTCTATCGTTTGGTATACGTAATTGTGTTCCATGACGATATTGCCTACAGTTGACAAAAATAAGCGACTTAAAACAAACGCCGTCGTATTTGTTATCGAATAGTTTTTAAACGACCGTTGTCGTTTGCTTTTAACGAAAGCTGTCGCTGTACTTTTATGAACGCAAACAAATATAGTTGCATCTTTGGGAGTTGTCGATTTCATTATGCATCCATTTCTGTCCGCAATTGACAGTAAATAGATTATTTTTCTTTTAAAACGGGACTGTTTTGTAGGACGATGACGGCGAAAAAGAGCGGCTCAAACAGGAGCGGCTTGCCGCTTATGCAGCAAAGAAGTCGAAAAGTATGTCAGTGTTTAATGTTTATTGCCTGTTGTGGTTGCCACAGAAGGATTATCAATTTAAACAGACAAATCAGCTTATTCATGCGGTTTAGTATTACTTGTTTGATATGCATTTAGCAGGTAATAACCGGAACGGTCATCTAAAGCGGAACCGGAACCTGGTCTTCGAAGGTTATATATAGCAAAACACGTGAAGGAAGAATTTAAGGTACAGTGGATTTAAAATGTAGTAAAAATGACTTTTACATTAAACTTAATGCATTGCGATGAGTGCTTGTGCTACCAGTGCCCGTCAAGTAGATGATGATGATGGCTTTCTGATCAGAATGCTATAAATGAGACAAGTTGTGATACTGCTCGCGCAGTTTCAATAAATACGGCTCATTACCATGAACGCAGTTTCTGGCTGCGTTACAAATATGTTATTTTACTACAATGTAGACTGATTTACAAGGTTTACAAGCGCACTGGCTGGTGTCTGACACAATTTTTTTAGCCAAACTTACAGCTAAGTACTTCTAAATAATATATATACTCTGTTACCGAGATTTTGCCTGTTTAATTATAACATACCCGCAGACTTCTGATTTGCTAAAATACTTGTTAAAAGAATCAACCTGGCTTTGTTTTGTTAACAAATTCCTTCAGGGTCAAGATGAAATATTCCTACTGAAAACATGTGTCCAGTCCTACTTACGTTTCACGTTGCAATTTGCTAAGTTAATTTCTTCTTTTGTTTGGTTGTATTGGAACTTGATCATTGTGTATGAATTACATATGTTTAGACCTGAGATGAAGCAGAAATGTAAAAATTTTAAACAGGAATTCCTTGTTCCGGTATGGTTGTTGCCTTTTGCCGGAACCGCAACTGTAACACGATTCTCACCGGAACCGGAATTCCGGTTAGTCCCTGATATTTAGTTTGGATATTTTTGTGTTTATTTAAATCAAGATTTTGACTTGCTCAATTTTGATTAATTTATTAACTTACTAAATCATTAATAATGTAAATTAGCTAACATTACTGTTCTTGCCAAGACTGATTGTCGTTGTTCGATCAAATGACAGCCGCAAAATAATTTTCCAGTCCGCGAACGAGTCTGAAGCTGAGTTCCCGAACAAATTTTACAAAAACTCACTAAAATTGTCACAAATGAAAATAATTTTTCTATTATATATGCTAGAAACGTTTATATATATTTATGACATTAACATACGTATGAAACCACCAAAATTGTCACCAAGTTGGCAAAATTCGCATGCATTTCTCGCCAAATTTGTATTCTTCTCAAAGAAGTGTCGAGTGAATATCTAAAGAATTATAGTACCCATTTCTGGCAAGCACTGTATCCAACAATTCTTTTTATTATCGTAGGATTTATTGCTGAATTTTGATCGTCTCTCCCCCATACCACCATGTCTTTTTTCTATAAATAACACGGATGTTGATGTCATTTCCATTTAAATTTATATTTTATTTCAAAATCAGTCGAACGTAGTTGGTTTTTGTGTCGGCTGATCATTTGATCGAACAACGACAATCAGTCTTGGCAAGAACAGTAATGTTAGCTAATTTACATTATTAATGATTTAGTAAGTTAATAAATTAATCAAAATTGAGCAAGTCAAAATCTTGATTTAAATAAACACAAAAATATCCAAACTAAATATCAGGGACTAACCGGAATTCCGGTTCCGGTGAGAATCGTGTTACAGTTGCGGTTCCGGCAAAAGGCAACAACCATACCGGAACAAGGGATTCCCCCTGTTTAAAAATTTTTCCATTTTCTGCTTCATCTGTCAGGTCTAAACATATGTAATTCATACACAATGATTTCAGTTACAATCCAACCAAACGAAAGAAGAAATGACCTTGGCGAATTGAAACGCTGTCAAAACGTCAATTGAGATTGGACACATGTTTTCAAGTAGGATTCTTTAATATTGACCCTGAAGAAACCTGTTAACAAAACAAAGCCAGGTTGATTCTTTTAACAAGTATTTTAGCAAATCAAAAGTATGCGGGTATGTTATAATTAAACAGGCAAAATCTCGGTAACAGAGTATATATATTATTTAGAAGTACTTAGCTGTAAGTTTGGCTAAAAAAATTGTGTCAGACACCAGCCAGTCCGCTTGTAAACCTTGTAAATCAGTCTACATTGTAGTAAAATAACATATTTGTAACGCAGCCAGAAACTGCGTTCATGGTAATGAGCCGTATTTATTGAAACTGCGCGAGCAGTATCACAACTTGTCTCATTTATAGCATTCTGATCAGAAAGCCATCATCATCATCTACTTGACGGGCACTGGTAGCACAAGCACTCATCGCAATGCATTAAGTTTAATGTAAAAGTCATTTTTACTACATTTTTAAATCCACTGTACCTTAAATTCTTCCTTCACGTGTTTTGCTATATGTAACCTTTTACGAAGACCAGGTTCCGGTTCCGCTTTAGATGACCGTTCCGGTTATTACCTGCTAAATGCATATCAAACAAGTAATACTAAACCGCATGAATAAGCTGATTTGTCTGTTTAAATTGATAATCCTTCTGTGGCAACCACAACAGGCAATAAACATTAAACACTGACATACTTTTCGACTTCTTTGCTGCATAAGCAACGAGCCGCTCCTGTTTGACCACTCTTTTTTCGCCGTCATCGTCCTACAAAACAGTCCCGTTTTAAAAGAGAAAATAATCTATTTTTTTACTGTCAATTGCGGACAGAAATGGATGCATAATGAAATCGACAACTCCCAAAGATGCAACTATATTTGTTTGCGTTCATAAAAGTACAGCGACAGCTTTCGTTAAAAGCAAACGACAACGGTCGTTTAAAAACTATTCGATAACAAATACGACGGCGTTTGTTTTCAGTCGCTTCTGTTTTGCTCAACTGCAAGCAATATCGTCATGGAACACAACTACGTGTGCCAAACAGATAGACTCAAGCAAGCAAATACAAAATCTTTGTGTGATAATGAGGGTATCATGAGTTCCAACCAAACGGGTACAACTATCATAAGATGATGCCGCTACTACAGGCAAGCAATACATTGTTATTACTTCGTTCAGTTACGTATACTGGTGAAATTA